>VNJV01017542.1:0-70021 GCA_008042635.1 Drosophila nikananu
CGTCGGTGCCCCTGTAGGCGGGCTTGCACTGCGACAGGATGGGTAGGATGGTGGTTCCGGTGTGGCCTCCGATCACCGGCAGCTCCACCTTTGTCGGGTTTATATTGAGAGCGTCCCCCACAAAGGTCCGGGCACGCACCACATCGAGACTGGTGACGCCGAAGAGGCGGTTCGGATCGAAGTTGCACTTGGCCTTGAGAACGGTGGCCGCGAGGGGCACAACTATGTTTATCGGATTCGTGATGAAAGCAAGAAAGGCCCCGGGACACACATCGCTGGCGGCGAAGGCAACATGCGCCGCCACGGAGGCATTTACCTTCACCAAATCGGTCCGGCTCATTCCTGGCTTGCGGGGCAGGCCAGCCGGAATCACCACGATGTCCGCCATGAGCATTGCCTTCCTCAGGGTCTTGCCGTCTGCGCCCTCGAAGGGGCAGACCGTCGCCGGGGTGTCGATGTGCGACAGATCCATCGCAATTCCATTAGTATTTCGTAGGTCGTGCAGCGCCAACTGTTCGATGTGCGGATTGAGTTTCAGCAGGAGGGACAGCGGCTGCCCGATGCCGCCGGCCGCGCCCACGACGGTGACCTTGAGGCCACGCTTGTTACTGTTGCAGCTTTGAAATTTCCCCAAAAGCGGTTGGGCGCATCTCAAAAGGCCAAACATTGTCGGACTGTACGTAAAATTTGCCAAAGTTTTGCTATTTAGCAAAGCTTAAATATGTTGTTTGCTTTATAGCAAACTCAATATATTTTAGATCAAGTTTGTGACAAGAGTTCAGAATGATTTGAATGGAAAAGGCAGGGAGTTGAGATTTCTAAATAGATATTTCACTTATGCAATAAAGAAAGGGCTATCTAAGTTTTTTATTTCAAACTGGTTTTAAAAAATTAATCGTTACATTAATAAAACGATACATTATATGTATAATATTTTCTTTAGTAGGCTTTTCCCTGCAACGTCAAACGCTTTCCCAAAATATATTTTATTCCGGACAAAATGTTATTAGTAGGTAAACATAAGCTTCTGTCCAAGATCGCTAGGGCCGCTCCATGGCGCCTTTCGCGTCGCACCCTGAAGGTGACCATCGTGGGAGCTGGCGGAGGAATAGGCCAACCTCTATCCCTCCTCATGCGCTTTGGCACGGGAGTTAAAGAATTAGCTCTGCACGATATCACCGATGTAAAGGGAATCGCCACGGATCTGTCGCACGTCAGCCAACCGGGAGTGGTGACCAGCTTCTCGGGTGAGAATATGCTGGAGCCGGCGCTGAGTGGAGCGGATTTGGTGATTGTGGCCGCCGGAATGCCCCGCTTACCCGGAATGCAGCGGGACCAGCTCATGGCCGTCAATGGGCAAGTGGCCGTTAAGGTGGCCACTGCCGTCAGCGTGGCCTGTCCCAGAGCCCTGCTCGCCTTCATTACCAATCCTGTGAATATGATTGTGCCAGCCGCAGCGGAGGTGTTGAAAGCTAATGGGGTGTTTGATAAGCGACGCCTCTTCGGGATTACCACCTTGGATGTGATGCGCTCGGAGAAGTTCATCGGCGACTACCTGAATATCTTGCCGGATGATGTGAGGATTCCTGTTATCGGTGGCCATTCTGGGATCACCATTCTGCCGCTCTTCTCGCAGTGCCAGCCCGAATTCAAGGGCGACCCCGCTGCGATCCAGGAATTGACTCATCGCATTCAGGAGGCGGGCACAGAGGTGGTCAAGGCCAAGGGGGGCAGAGGATCAGCCACCCTGTCCATGGCCCTTGCCGGAGCCAGGTTCGTGGGCGGGTTGCTGCGTGGATTGACTGGAGAGGAAGGCAATATGAAGTGCGCCTTTGTTGCCTCGGAGCTTACGGAGGCCCCCTTCTTCGCTAGTATTCTGGAGTTGGGAAAGGATGGAATCCAAAGTTTCGTGCCACTTCCCAAGCTGAGCAACTTTGAACAGGAGGCAGTGGCCCAGCTAATACCTGTCCTGCAGGATAATGCCAAGGAGGGGATCGACTTTGCTCGGAAGTGCTTGCAGGAGAGCGTGACATCAGCTTTGCCGTGATTAGTTTAATATATTTTGAGCATAAACCAAAATGTTATAGTTAATATGAATAGCAAGGCCTAAAACATGTTACTTTTATTTTTTTTATAAGCTACCCCTCCATAAAATTCACCCCAATTTTTTGGCACTCTTGACAGCCCGAGGAGCATTAACGAAACACAAGCTTGGCAGCTTTATAATGTCACCACGGAGACAGTCTAGACAAAGAAGCCAAATAAATACTATTTAAGACTGACATTGGGCGGTGGCAATGAGTAAATGAGTGAAGGGGCAACGACAGGGCACATTTTTAAGGGTATTTTGTAAAAGGTTGCAGAGATCTTTAAATTCATCTGGTTTTGCTTCTGCTAAAATGGCCGCAAATAAATTCCGGCCAAAACACTTCTATGGCCGGGCGTATATCGTCTGGCAGTAAATTACATTTGCAGTGAGACGCTCTCTCTCTGCTCGACCTGCTAACAAATTGCTTGGCCATTTTTGGGGGCTCCCAAAAACCTCACTTCCTTCCTGTAGGCGGGGGTGTCCTCCCCCCACCAGTAGGCAACAATTTTCTTCATTTTATTTCACACTCACACAACACACCCACTTGCCCCCCGAAAAACTCACTCTCCGTAAAAACGAAAAACACATTTGGGTGTGTGTCCGTTTTATCTTGTTGTCCCACTCCAAAGGTGCCCCAAACTCTTGAAAAAAATATCAGGAGGTGGGCGGCGCCAAGAACTTTCTTGCGACCCAGTTTCACTTTCAGCAGGAGTTCAGTTCACCTGGCCAAGTTTCGGTCTGAGCGTGTGTGCGAGTAATTCAACTATTGCGGCTGCATTTGTTGCTGCCAAGCAGCCTGACAACAAGATAAATTAAGCCAAGGTATTTTGGACAACATGTTGGCCAGTGTGCCACCTTCAAACAGAAACCAGAGATGTGTTTCCAAAGACAAAAAAAACTGGTACGTGGGTCCATGAAACATGAACCAAGGAAGGTGTCTCCGTTAAGTGGCTTTCCAAGTCATTGCCTAATGTGCTTTGTATGGTGATTACTTTCCTGTAATTAATCTTTTATTAGTTAAAATATATCAATAGTTAAGAGAGGTAAATCTATTATTTTATTTAAGTTATATTCATCTTTTAGCATAACTATAGCGAACTCTGCTAGTCTATTCCCTGTTTTTCCTCGTTCTACACATAAATATTCGTTTACCGGCCTCTGGCAATTTGTTGGCATTCTGTGGTCATATATTTCATATGCAACACTTTCCGTTTATGGGTTAACTAATTGCAGGAAAAAATCTAAGCAACATCAGCAAACAATTTCCGGCCCCAAACTTTGCCCAAGTTTCGGGGGCTCTTTTATTCCTGGTTGGATTTCGCTGGCACTTTCTGCTTTCTGTTTATTTGGACACAAACTTTTTGTGGGTCATGCCGAGTGTTTACCTGTTCACCACAGAACTTTATTTATTAGCCAAAGTCATTTGGACTCGACGAGTCCTGTGCCGCTGTTGATCTTTCCGGGCTTATTAAAAAAGTTGACTAGAAGTATGGCAAAATCATAAAACTAGAGAGTATTTATAAATTTTATTGGGCTTGGATTTTAATTTTGTAATTTCAGGAAATAAATAGAAAGACCTTGCTTATTCTGTGTCTAATTAAAGTGTGAATCCTTTTATATATCTAACATATGTTTGTTCCGAACGATTTATTTTTAAGCCGCAGTCCTACTTCCAATTCTAACCAGACTCGCTGCGTGCTTATCAAAACAAATAAATTCCCCGGGCTAAATGTGTTCATTTATCTTAATTTAGCAGTTTAGAATGCCAAGCGGGGGAGTGGAACAATAATTTTTCACACTATTTTTCGTAGATCCTTGTCAAAATAGGATAGCAGCGCCTCAGGAAGCCGGAAGTCCGAGCAGCTGGGCTAGAATTTAATTTTCATGGAGCTGCCCATAAATATCCCAGTTGGCTGTAATTTCTGGCCCCCGGGAAATGGGAGAGGGATCGAAAAAGGAGGAATCCGACCCAAAGCGGAGGCAAACCTTTTTTGCGGGAGTAAACAAGTTGCAGCACGGAATTCGCTTTCGATGCGAATTTATGGCCATTGCCCTCACCTTTGGCCAGTTGTAATTTTGTTCTTTTTTTTTCCTTGGGTAATTTATTTCGAGAGCGGCCAAAACAAACACGTTAATTTCGCAAATTAGTAGCATGTGTTGTTCCTCTTACCGGGGGCTTAATTAGTTTAAAAGGCCCGCCCATCCGATCGATAAGTCCAACAGTTGCGAGTTGTCTGAGTTGGTGGCCCATAACTTTGCCTTTGCACTTGTCAGCCGCGTCCAGGACGAAGGAGATGAATGTGGACCTGGCTCCGGCTATGGCTACGGCTCTTGGCCAAAATGTAGTGGCCCTTGGCTCGTGGATCTCCATAAATTTGCTGGCCTGGCCAAAAAGGCGCTGGCTGCCAAAACTATTACTCACACTCCTCCGCCGCTGCCACCGGCGACGACGGACGGATAATTCAAATTGTCCATTACGCGCAGCTGCCGCTCGATTTGAGTCCTTTGGCAATTGGCCGGGTCGAGTCCTGCCAAGTTTTCCGCCTTTGTTTGTCTTCATAAATTCCACTTTACTCTGCTCTCTCTCTCTCTCGCCAAACCCAAAATTAAAAGGGAAAGGAATTTTCAAACGAATTTAAGTCAGTCCCTGCGACTCGTAGACGGTGGCTAATTGCGAATCAACAGAAGCCCGATTAAAAAAGAAGTGCCAACTCTGCCAATCAATAAAAACAATTGAAAAGCAATCAGAGTTTAATTACCGCAACAAAACGCTGATGAGACGTCGACAGTAAACAGAAAATCCCGCACAAGGGCGAAATCACCAAACCATAAATCAATAGCAAACAAAAACGCTCCAGCATATATCCTGGGGCAAAAACGTAGCGGAGCGAGGAATAAGGACCTGCGTCCGGGAGAGCCGAGCATGGAGCATATGAGGCGCAACCAAGTAGACCGCAAAATAAAAGCAACAATAAAAACTGGCAATAGGATGGACTCGTAAACGAGCCGGGGGTAGAGGCCCATAAACAAAGAAGTAAACAAGCGCCAAGTACACACAAATGCTGGAACATGCAAGCACAGCATGTAGGTACATAAAAATGTCTCCTTGTGCGGACTTCCGCCGGAAATGGAGTGCAGAACGAGCGGCACTTGTCTGTCTGCCGATATCAGCGGCGATAGACGAGCGCATAAAAGCCCGATAACCAGCTCAAAGGCATCACATAACGACCTCGCCGCAAATATTAACAAAATGAATGAAGAGAAATGCTTGTGGGAGAACACCTACTAAATTTATGATCCTCTAGATTTATTTTCGGTATTGAAAAATATTTTGATGTTGCTGTAATATTATCGAATATTATTTTTCAACTATTTCCTTCTTCGATGTTTCTCTCAGAAATATTTTTAGAAGTCTAGAAGTTTAAATTGTATAGGAAACAGCCGACGGGCCATCACTGAGTTTCGCTATAGCTGCACATGCTTGTTCTCAAGACTTTTAAATTAAAATTGCTCAATTAGAGCCGGAAATAAATACCCATATAAAGGTTCGAATCTCACAAAGGCCAAGTCAGTCTCAAATATAAATCAGAATGCAGTTCCACGATTATATGAAGTACATAGATATGGGATGTCGGATGGCTGGCATTCCACGCTATCAATGGACCCAGCGGCCTTTGGGCAAGGATCCGCACAAACAGGGCAGAAAGGCCTTCCTAATACTTGGTGTCATTTGTTCGATCTATCAAATTATTGGAGTATTTCTATATTGGTTTATGTACGAGCGCAGAAAGGAGGACACGGCCGCATTTGTGGCCGGAATCGGGGAAATGTGCGGATCTCTGATGCTAACTCTGGTGGGATCCGCCAATATATATGCTTTGATAAAGAACCATCCTCAGATCGAGGCAGTGCTGGAGGAGCTCCAGACGCTCTATCCCGGTCCCAGGGAAAGGCACTATCGCAGCCAGCACTACCACAAAATAGCCGTTTTCATAATGCAATGCGAGTTCCGATTCTATATGATATTCTACACGTACTACAATAGTGCGCCGCTCTTGATGCTTCTCTGGGAACACCAGGAGGAGGGTCAGGAGCTGAGCTTCAGGACGCAGACTAACACCTGGTTCCCCTGGAGAGTCCACGGTTCAGCCCTGGGTTTTGGATTAGCTTATCTCAGCATCGTCGTGGCTTCGTGCGTGGGCGTTGGCTTCAGCATAGTCACCCAGAATTTGGTGTGCCTGTTCACTTTCCAGCTGAAGCTGCACTACGATGCCATGGCCAGTCAGCTAGTGCATCTCGATTCCCGACTCCCCGAATCCAAGGAACAGTTGAGGATACTGATCGCCTACCACAGCCGCATGCTCCAGATAGCTGACCAATTTAATAACATCCTAAACTTCATTTTCGGAAGCAGCCTCGTTGGCTCCACGATTGCCATTTGTATGACGAGTGTGGCAGTGCTCCTGCTGGACTTGGCATCCGCCTTTAAGTCAATCAGTGGTCTGGTGGCCTTTGTCCTCTACCAGTTTGTCATCTGCTACCTGGGCACTGAAGTTACCTTGGCGGTGAGTAGGTTCTATTTTAATAATATCTATATTTGGGTACGTTATGGATTAATTTAATAATTATTCCGCATATCTATTCTAAAATAATTGGAATTGGTATATACCCTCGGGAACCACCTTTATAATATTCTTGGGCTCTAATTTAAAGTATAATTTAAATAGATTACTAAACATATACATCAAATCGATACCTATACTCCATTATGAGAGGCTACCTTCTTATTTTCCTACCAATCGTAAAAAAACATACGCGAAACCGCACTGATTTTGAGGATATAGTATAGAATAAACCCAAAACAGTTGCTTGTTCTCAGGAGCTCAGGCAAAAACGGTTTTAAAATTACTCAATTAGGCTTCGCAAATCAAAGTATTATAGACCGTCGGACGGCAAAGAAGGTCACAGTGTAGGACAAGATGCAGTTTAATGACTATATGAAGTATCTGGACAAGGCCTGCGGCATTTCTTTTGTGCCACCATATCAATGGCCTGGACGAAAAACAGTTCGATATCGGCACAAATTGGTCAAGAAGGTTCTTTTTCTGCTCGGCATCTTTTCCCTGGGCTTCCAGTGTGCTGGAGTAATCATCTATTGGTATTTGAACGGAAGAACGGCCAAGGACACGAAAGCTTTCGTTGCGGAACTATCGGAGATGTGCGGCTACCTTATGCTGGCCTTGGTGGGTTTTATTTATGTCTTGACACTCACGGCGAACCGTCCTCAGATCGAGGCGGCGTGCAAGGAGCTCCAAGACATATATCCCAGACCTGGACAAAAGCACTATCGTGCCCAGCACTACTTAGAAGTGCCATTAGCTCTAATGAAGTTTCAGTATTGGTTTTATGTGATATTTTTGGTGTACTACAATGGGTTTCCCATTCTGCTGCTTCTGTGTGAATATCTGACAGATGCGAAAGCCGTGAGTTTCAGGGCGCAGACCAAATCGTGGTACCCATGGAGGGTTCATGGTTCAGCAGTCGGATACACTGCAGCTTTCTGTAGCCAAGCCCTGGGCTGTTTCGTAGGCGTTGGCATGAGCTTAGCCGCCGTGAATATAGTCACCATATGTACCTTCCAGCTAAAGCTGCACTACGATGCTATGGCAAGTCAGCTGCTAAGTCTCGATTCCCGTCATCCCAAGGCTCACAAGAAGCTAAAATCTGTGATCGTCTACCATTGCCGGATTCTTCAGCTTGGAGAGCAATTCAATCACATCCTGAACTTTAACTTTATGGCAATTTTTGCTGGTTCTACGTTAGCAATTTGCATGACGAGTGTCGCAGTACTTCTGCTGGACTTGGTATCCGCTTTTAAGGCCATCCTTGGAGTTGTGGCCTTTGTCCTGTACCATTTTGTCATCTGCTACATGGGCACAGAGGTTAACTTGGCGGTAAGTGAGAGATTACTTTAGAAAATTAGTATCTAAGAATTGGTTTATATATTTTTTTCTGCTGGGAATTTGATTAACCTTTCTGATTATATAGCGTATTAACCTACGCTTTCCCTTTATATCTCTAAGCCAAAAGCAGTTGCGTGTTCTCAGGTTTTTAGCTGATTAAAAATTACTCAATCGGGTTCAATTAATTCGCAAAGTATTAACGTTTCCGTATTTCGAGGCATTGTCACGAGAGTTGTAGCCGAGGACAGAATGCAGTTCCAGGACTATATGAAATATTTGGACCTGGCCTGCCGAATGACTTTTTTGCCACGATATCAGTGGAACGGTCGACCAGCAGATGGATTTCAATATGCAAAAGCCTGGAGAGTTCTGCTTACTCTTGGGACGTGCTTGTTGACCTCCCAGAGTTTCGGAGTTCTTGTATATTGGAACCAGGTGGGCCGCAGGGCCAGCGATACGGCGACTTTTGTGGCAGAACTCTCGCAGGCGGCTGGCAGTCTGATGTTGAATTTGGTGGCCATATGCAATACATACGCTCTCGTGACTTCTCGACCTCAGATTCAGGCGCTGTTCACGGAGTTCGATGAGCTGTATCCCAGCCTCAGAGAGAATGGCAATCGCTGTAAGCACTACTTCGAGACCGCCATCGGTCTGATGAAATTCGAGTTTATATTTTACATTATATTTGACGTCTACTATAATGGCGCCCCACTAACAAGTCTGATGTGGGAATATCTAATGAAGAGGAAGGAACCAAACTACTCCCTGCAGCTGACCACCTGGTATCCCTGGCAAGTCAAAGGGTCCCCGCTTGGCTTCGGAATATGTTACATCAGCATATTCCTTGCCTCCTTTGTGGGCGTGGGATCCGCCATAATCGTTCAGGCCATTATCTGCATATTGACCTATCAACTGAAACTACATTTTGACGCCCTGGCCAGCCAGCTGCTCGAACTGGACTCTCGTCACTCCGATGCCAATCTGAAGCTGAGTAAGCTGATCGAATACCACAGTCGAATCCTACAGATCGGAGAACAAGTGAATAGTGTTCTTAGCTTTATCTTTCTGGCCAGCTTGATGTGCGCCACAATTGCTATTTGTATGTCGAGCGTGACCATATTGCTGCTAGACTTGGCATCTGCTTTGAGGAATCTCAACAGTCTAGTTGCATTTCTCGTTTACCACTTTGTCATCTGCTACCTGGGCACAGAGGTCACCATAGCGGTGAGTTTGAACACTAAACTAAGTATAAGGGGGATTTTGTAATTGTAATTAAAAAATATTATATACATTATAAAGATATTACGTGTTCAGCAAGGGATCCTTCTCATTCTTATATACCCTTGCCTTGTACCCAGAGTAACAGTTGCCTGTTCTCAGGACCCTTGACGCAGCTGGTTAAAAATTAATCATTAAGGGTTGACAATGTCTAGTGGATAAGAGCCCGCAGATTTCAGGGCAACTCAAAGTCGATCTAAGCTTGCAACAGAATGCACCTGCAGGACTATATGAAGTATTCGGACATGTCCCTTCGGATGGGCTTCGTGTCGCGATTTCGGTGGAGTGGTCGCGCAGCAGAGATACTTTCACACGTGAAGGCCAGAAAAGTGCTTTTTGTACTCGGAACTATATTTCTGATTTACCAAGATGTGGGAGAACTCGTGCACTGGCAGTTGGTGGGTCGCAAGGCCGAGGACACGGCCAGTTTCGTGGCGGAGATTTCGGAGGCTGCTGGCGCCCTGATGCTCACCTCCATTGGCATCTGTAATATCTGGGCCCTCACCCACTATCGTGCCGAGATCGAGGAAGTGCTCACTGATCTGGAGAGGCTTTATCCAAGTCCCAGGGAGATGCACTATCGCCGGCAGCACTACTTTGACTTGGCCAATCGCTTAATGAAATACGAGTTTGTATTTTATTGGGCCTTCTGTGCGTACTACAATGGTGCTCCCCTGCTGGGACTTCTGTACGAGTATCTGATGGATGGCGAGGAAATGCGATATAAGCTGCAAATCAACACTTGGTATCCCTGGAGAACTCACGGCTCGGCCGTGGGATATGCCCTAGGATTTCTATGCACCGTTCTCTCCTCCATTGTGGGCGTGGCCTTCTCCGTGGGCACCCACCATATACTCTGCATAGTTACCTATAACTTGAAGTTGCATTACGACTCCCTGGCCGAGCAGTTGCTTGCTCTGGACTCCCGTCATCCGGACGCACATCGGACGTTAAGGAACCTGATCGTTTACCATACTGAAATCCTGAATTTGGGTGACAAAGTCAATCACATTATGAACTTTTCCTTTCTGGCTGCGTTGATATGTGCCACGGTGGCCATCTGCATGACGAGTGTGGCGGTGCTGCTCCTTGACTTGGCCTCCGCCTTTAAGTACATCAATGGCCTGGCCGCCTTTGTGGTGTACAACTTTGTCATTTGCTACTTGGGAACTGAGGTCACCCTAGCGGTAAGTTTGGAGGGAGTGTTGTAAATATATTGGGAATTACTTAGACTGTGCAAGTGCCTTGATTCGTTTAGAACATATCTTTGAAATAAGCACTAATTTCTGTTGTAATTAGACATATTCATATTGAAATAATTGACCGAATTATTCGCATTCTGTCCTTGATTTTCTTATGAATTTTGAATTTCCCTAAAGACCAATTTACGTAGTCGAAACAGTTGTCTGTTCACACAGTAGATTATCCAACCAATTACGACAATTTACCTGAAATATTAGCTCGGCAAGGCAGTTATAATCCCGGGCCAGATGCGGTTGGAGGACTTTATGAAGTACCCTGATTGGGTGTGTCGAATGGCACTACTGCCGCGATACGAGTGGAAGGGAAGACAATTATCGGGAGTGCATTATTCCCTGGCCAAACGCATCCTGCTAATGGTGGGAATCCTTCACTTGATCTATCACAATTTCGGATGCCTCATGTATGCCTATCATGTGGACGGAACCCACGAAGATCCCATTCGGTATGTGGCGGAATTAGCCACTGTGGGCAGCATGCTCGGATTCACAATTGTGGGAAGCCTCAACCTATGGAGGCTGCTGCACTTTAAGCCACAGATCGAGGAGATGCTGGGAGACTTCGAGGAGTTGTTTAAACTCGCCCAGATGAATACATATCGTACCAGCATGTACTACAAGGCGTATACGCGATCTATAAAGGGATTAGTGATTGCCTTCACTTCGACAATTGTCTACTATGATTCATTGCCGCTGACTCTGATGCTCTGGGAACACTTTATGACGAAGTCAAAGGAGCTGACTTACCAGATCCAGAGCAGTACCTGGTATCCCTGGCAGATCCAAGGCTCAGTCTTTGGCTTCAGTGTTGCCTTTATCCTCCAGACTTTCTCCTGTCAGCTGCTAATGGCCTCAATCATGCTGAGTCAGTACTTCATTAGCTTCTGCGGCACCCAGCTGGAAATCCATTTCGACGGCTTGGCCAGGCAACTGGAGGCCATTGATGCTCGTCACCCCACGGCCAAGGATCAGCTGAGATATCTCGTGACATATCACAGCCACTTGTTCAAAGTGGCGGACAAGGTGAATCGCATCTTCAACTTTACGTTCTGCGTTAGCCTGTCCATAGCGACCATTGGCATGTGCTTCTTGGCCTTCTCCATGACCATGTTCGAGTTGGGCGATGCAATCAAGCACCTGTTTGGACTGACCATATTCATGGTATACAATTTTACCATCTGTCGCGACGGCACTCACCTGACATTTGCGGTAAGTTTTGGGGGTCAGGAATTAGGAGATGGGAAAGTGAAAATATTTTATATGAATATGATTAAGTCTCAGTAAAACTGAGGTTTTATTAAGTAAAAGAAATGAAAAGGGAAAATAGAAATGTTAACACTTGCACAATTTATTATCAAATTACTTAGACAAATTGAGTTCCCTTATGAATTTAAAATGAAAGAGTTCCCAAGAGACCTAATTATCTAGTTGAAGCAGTTGCATATTCCCACAATCAATTAATATAATCTATCAAAAAATATGGCTTGACTTGGCAGTTATAATCCCAGGCCAGATGCAGTTGGAAGACTTTATGATGTACCCGGATTGGGTTGGAAGAATGGCACTGATGCCGAGGTTCGAGTGGAGAGGCAGACGTTCACCTGGAGAAGAGCGGTCTCTGGCCAAGGACATCCTTCTCCTGCTGGAAACACTCTGTTTGGTGTATCACAACTTTGGAATCATGATGTACGGTTTTTGTATTGATGGATCCTCACTGGACCCGCCTATCTATCTGTCGGAATGGGCCACAGTGGTCAGCATGCTTGGATTCACCATTGTGGGTACCCTCAACCTTTGGTTGCTGCTTTACAATAAACCACAGATCGAGGACATTTTGAAAGACTTTCAGGAGTTGTATAAATACGCTGAACAGAAAGAGTATCGCACCCAGCAGTACTACGCGGCGTATACGCGATATTTACGAAATTTGGTTGTCTTCTTCAGCTCAGCCGTTGTGTACTACAATTGTCTGCCTTTTATTCTAATGATCTGTTAAGCTACACGGAACAGAGCCCTACATACTATCCTTTTCGCACAAAAGGATCAGTCTTCGGTTTTGGAGCTGCATACATCCAGCAGGCTGTTTCGTGCCACGTCTTTATGGTCACTATACTGATAGTCCAGTTCTTGGTCAGCTTTTTTGGCACCCACCTGGAGATACACTTTGACGGCTTGGCCACGCAGCTGGAAGGAATCGATGCTCGAAGCCCGGGTGCCAAGGACCAGCTAAAATCCCTCGTCGCATATCAAAACCGTTTGTTCAAAGTGGCGGACAATGTCAATAGCATGTTCGACTTCACGTTCTTCGTTGCCTTGTCTACAAGTGGACTGTCCTTGGGTTTCCTGGCCATTTGCATGACCACGCTGGAGTTGGGCCCGGCTCTCAAACATTACTTTGGACTGGGCACTATGCTAATCTATAGTTTTACCATGTGCCGAAATGGTACTCAACTGACATTGGCGGTAAGTTTTGGGGGTCAGGAATTAAGAAACTACGGTTTTATTAGGTGAAATAAATGACAGGGGAAAATCACTAAATATAATAGAAATGTTAATATCATACTTGCACAATTTATTATCAAATTACTCACACAAATTGAGTTCCCTTGTGAATTTAAAATGAAAGGATTCCCAAGAGACCTAATTATCTAGTTGAAGCAGTTGCACATTCTCACAATCAATTACTATAATCTATCAAAAATATGCCTTGACATGGCAGTTATAATCCCAGGCCACATGCAGTTGGAAGACTTTATGATGTACCCGGATTGGGTTGGAAGAATGGCATTTCTGCCGAGGTTCGAGTGGAGAGGCAGAAGTTCATCTGGAGAAGAGCGGTCACTGGCCAAGGACATCCTTCTCCTGCTGGGAACACTCTGTTTGGTGTACCACAATTTTGGAATCATGATGTACGGTCTTCGTATTGATGGATCTTCAGAGGATCCGCTCATCTATCTGGCGGAATGGGCCACAGTGGTCAGCATGCTTGGATTCACCATTGTGGGCACCCTCAATCTTTGGCTGCTGCTTTACAATAAACCACAGATCGAGGACATTTTGAAAGACTTTGAGGAGTTGTATAAATACGCTGGACAACAGGAGTATCGTACCCAGCAGTACTACGAGGCGTATACGCAATATTTACGAAATGCAGCAGTCATCTATAGCTCAGCAATTGTGTACTACAATTGCCTGCCTTTTATTCTGCTGCTCTGGGAGTACTTTTTGACAGAGTCAAGACAGTTGAGCTACACGGTCCAGAGCAATACCTATTATCCTTGGCGCACAAAGGATTCAGTCTTCGGTTTTGGTGCTGCATACATCCAGCAGGTTGCCTCGTGCCAGGTCTTTATGGCCACCATTGTTCTGGTCCAGTTTCTGGTCAGCTTCTTTGGCACCCAACTGGAAATACATTTTGACGGCTTGGCCACGCAGCTGGAGGGCATCGATGCTCGAGGCCCGAGTGCCAAGGACCAGCTGAGATCCCTCGTCGCTTATCAGAGTCATTTGTTCAATGTGGCGGACAATATCAATAGCATGTTCGACTTCAGCTTCTTCGTCGCCTTGTCGACAAGTGCACTGTCCTTGGTTTTCTTGGCCGTTGGCATGACCACGCTGGAGTTGGGCCCAGCTCTTAAAAACTTCTTTGGACTGCTCATAATGCTAATCTATAGTTTTTCCATGTGCCGAAATGGTACACATCTGACTTTGGCGGTAAGTTTGAAAGTGAAGTCTACGAAATCAAGAATTTGATTAATAACCTTTAAAGTATAAGATATTTTTATTAGATTTGTAGTAACTAAAAGATTACTGTATTCGGTGCTAAGCCGTTTTGGTTTTTGTTATGTAACTCTTATCCATAAAGAGACATTTTCTGTGGCCTGTCTAATGAATCTATAATTTAAGTGAGAAATCATTATAAACACCTGTGAGTTCTCAGGACCTCATTTCCGGTTTGCAGGACTCAGCAGTATGAAGTTGCACTTAGACCAATGCAGTTCCAGGATTTTATGCGCTACACTGACTTCTCCTGTGGCTACGCCCTGATGCAGAGATTTGAATGGACAGGCAGGGAGTCGCCGAAGCAACGGCAAACATTGAGCCAAAAAATCGTATTTGTATTGGCATGCGCTAATCTTATTTCTTACAATATTTCCCTGTGTGTATACGGCTATCATCTGGATCGAAAATCTATGGATCCATTAACATATGTGACGAATATATCGGATACGGGCAGCATGCTGGGATTCACAATCTTGGGAACATTTAATATGTTTGTGCTGCTTAGATTTAGACCACAGATTGAGGAAATGCTGGCTGGACTTCAGGATCTATTTAACCAACACGGAAAATGTAACGATCAAGCCAGTTACTACCTGGAAAAATCCATTCTTTTGATGAAGAAATTCTCCGTGTTCTATATTATTTCCAACATCTACTACAACGCAGTTCCCCTTTTGGTTATGTTCTATGAAACTTTTTCGGAGTCCCAGGAACTAAGCTACAGGATACAGACCAGCACCTGGTATCCGTGGAAAATTGTGGGCTCAATGCCTGGCTTCTGCGTCTCGTATATTAGCCAAATATTTTCTTCTGTACAAAATATAGGCTTTATGATGGCCAATCAGTTTTTGATCAATTTATGCACCACGCAGTTGGAACTTCACTTTGATGGTTTGGCCAAGCAGCTGGAAAATCTGGATGCCAAGGATGTTGGAGCCAAGAAAAAGCTCAAGTCTCTGATTTTCTATCATCACAAATTGCTGCAGTTAGCTGATAATGTAAATCGCATCTTTAACTTCACCTTTTTGGTCAGTTTGAACACATCTACCATAGCCATCGTTTCAATGGCCTTTACTTTGACTACGTCAGATTTCATAACGGCCATTAAGTATTCATTAGGTGTAGCTCTATTTATGATCTACACATTTTCTATATGTCACAATGGCACTCAGGTTACTCTGGCGGTAAGTGCAGAGGGACTGGTGGTTAATTTTAACAATATAACATAGGTTTTTATGAATTTTAAACTAATTGTAAACTAATTTTGTTTTTCTAGAGTGGAAAAGTAATGCCCGCGGCCTTCTATAACAATTGGTATGAGGGCGATCTGGCCTATAGAAAAATGCTGCTTATTTTGATGATGCGCTCCACAAAACCTTATATGTGGAGGACCTATAAGCTGGCACCGGTATCCATAAGCACCTATATGGCTGTGGGTATTGCTGAAGTATCTTTTATTTATAATATAATAATATTTCTTGATTATTTCCACAGACTCTGAAGTTTTCTTACCAAATGTTTACGTGCGTGCGATCTTTAAAATGAAAGGAAAAATTACAGCGAGATGATATGCTACTTAAAATTATCCTAATATTATGTAGAACATACAAAAGTCATGGAACTTTTAGTAAAAGCCCAACTAATTCACTTATTCTGTCACTTATGATATAATGTGAAACATAGTTTCCCACTTAAAAATATTTACAAGTTAGCACTTAAACCTTGAGATAAACCCACTTCTGTAATCATTATATTATGTAGTAGGAAACATTTTAATTAAAGAATGTTAAATACAAAACAATTACACCAATGGCAAACATTTATTGTGTGTTTCTGCTTATGAAAAATGCCCACATATTTTAAGAAACCCTAAAGAGTTGACCCAGAAAATTATTCGCACTTGCTGCATAACAATGCCAAACAAAGAAAGCCCCTCAAAAAAAGGCAATTTAAGAAGGCATGAAAGACAAAAACGCTGGGGTTTGCCTTATGTAAGGGAGGATTTGAGAGGAAGCCAGGCGAGTGCCCGCTTCACTGCTTTTTGCGGTTGAGACTAAGCAAACTTATTAAAGCCGGACAAAGGTTGTCAGGACGGCGGCGGCGGCTGGATGCGGGAAGTTTTCATTTTAGAAATGCAAGGGCGTAAAATTAAGTTCTTTGGGGAAATTGCCGGAATTATGTACAAGTCACCTGGCGCGGTGCCTGTCCATCGTCTGTCATATGCCGAGTTGCTGTGTGGCTGCGATGGGTGTGATTATCACATCGTTATCCGGGATCAGTGGCGACAACGTTGCCATCGCTTCCACCTCACCTCGCACTCCAGCTCTCCTCCACACCGGACCCTTGTTCTTGTTTTATATAATAACATTTTAATTCCCTTAATACACGCTACGCTGCCCGCAAAGCCAAACAAAGTGAATGCCAGCCCAGTCGTTGTTGCTGCCTGTTTTTTTGGTTGGCCTTCAAGTTGGCAAGGAATCTTGCTGTTATTTTTTTTTCGGCTCGTGTGTTTGTGCGTGCAAATCATTAATCATGAGCAGCGCATATTTATTGTTCTTCGTTCGATGACAGCTTTTTGCTGGCCATGGATTTTGCACGTTCCATTTTGTGGCCTGCTTTTTTCGGGCTTAAAGATTTAATATTTACGGCGATGGTACATAATTTTAAGTGCTTTAAGTGGGTTTCTTATACTTGAAATTACATTTATAGTGCTGTTTGGGTGGGAAAAGCATTATATACCTATTAAAGATTAGTTTTAACCTAATTTTACACTAGTTGTTTTATCAGTTTCCTTTCGTTCGTAGGGTACCACAAGATCGAGCATATAAGCTAATTGCCATCGAACATTTTTAGATGTGCTAAGCCTTTCCGGCTGACAGCTCACAAAAGCACGTTTGGCAGTTAATTGAGTCATCAGCTTAGACAACAGTCTCGGGGTGTCCATATGAAAAAGATTGTGAATTGCCCAATCATGTGGAAGTGACTGCCAGGACCTTTAAAGTACACAGACATACAGCCAGCCTGGTGGCCAGAACAATGGCCATGGGAATAGAGAAATCTGGCCAGAACCAAACTCAACCCACACCGAATCGACAGTCAGTATAAAAATTGAGTGCGATGTGGGGGGGAGGCAGGATACAGCTGCAGGATCATCATTGCAGGCATTTGCCTGTTGTTTACCCAAGGCTCGGGACCCGTTCCCCGTCCTGACCATAGCCTTGATAAGTTTTTAGCAAACAAAGGCGGCTCGTTACAGCAACATGGGTCTTGGGAATTGGGCTGGGTGAACCAAAACAAACCGAAGCAAGCCAAACCGTAGCCCAAACCGAGCTGAGCTGCGATGTGCATTTAAAATTGCATACACAAAACACGGAAATTCCCACAGCCCTTCTGCTGCTGCTGCTTCCACTGCTCCTGCCATTGCTGTGGAGTCAAAACCACAAAATGTACTCAAACAACATGTCTCAATTTCGTAGTTAAACTTGGCCCAAGCAGCAAGGGCGTGGTCTTGGCCGAATCCACCCGAAATGGTAATTGAAAATGTTATGTGAGGTTTGGTGGGGGTAGCGATATTGCGGTCCCTGGAAGCTGTAGGACATAATTGGCTCTGGTTTGGAACCGTTTAAAAGTTATAGACCAGATTGTAACCATCTTATCTTAAAGGCAATTAGGGGGAACTGCTTTGTTGAATTTTTAAATTAACTTTAAACTTAGAATGCTTTTGTTTCGCATTTAAAATGAGTCTTGAATAAAGGGCTAAAAATGAACACTATGAACTATGTAATTATGTAATCTATCAAAGGATTTACTAGGCTTATGTTTAAATAAATATAATATGCTTTAGGGTTTTCATTTTACTTTTTGTAGACCATCTTAACTAAACCTCCTATAATTGTTAAGAGTCTTGCAAAGCAGAGCATTTAACTTTGAACGCCTTGGTAATTATATTAAAATTTAAGAGCATCTTTAACTTTCACTTCTGCTAAATGTGTACCATCAAATGAAATTAATTTTCAATATTCTGTTGCCCCCTCCCAAGTGAACCACTTACAAAGGCTAGTCGGTCCGTCGGCTGTGTCCATCAATTACTTAGCCTTATCTGCCGGGGCCATATGGTGTCACCCCAACAACTGGCGGCCAGGGGGGCGCAAAAAAATGTAATAACAACGAGATGGTGAAATTTTTACACACAATTTAGACACATTTCCGCACGTAGCTGGGGCCGAAGCCCGAGCTCCATGTGCTCCAAACGCGCGGCTGGGAAACAAAAGCCAATGTAAAGAAAAGAGGAAAAACCGCTACTGCGGAAAACGTCATGAAATGCGACTGAGAGGAAATAATGTTGGTGGGGATGCCAGCCAAAAAAAAATAAAAAATATATATAACATACATATACAAAGCTTTTAGAACTGCGAATTAAAAATGCCCTCTAATAAGCTGATAATCCGCCGAGTATTAAATTTTATAGATGGCATTGGGCTTATGGAAAATGACCTAGTATTAAGTCATTTTTAAATACCAAAGTACATATTTATATTAATTTACTTTGTCATTTCATAATTTAAATATTCCTATTTGAAAGTGTATTAAAATGTCTGCCTTCTGCCACATTATGTGTCGCGTAATGGGATGGCTTCACTTTAGTCTGAGGCAACTTAAAACAATGCCACCATTTGGCCCCCCCAAAAATCTGTTAGCGTTTGTGTCTATTAAGCTGGAGCAATAAACTTCATAAATTCCGCAAATTAGAATGATTAAATTTCATGTTCGTGTAATTTCTAGCCGGCAGGCGTGCCCCCAACTTTGGGTAATCAAATTTTTCACTGCCCGCTGACTGAATTAATGGCAAGTGATTTGGGCCAAAGGCTCAAAGGTCGACACCTTTGATCTCTTGGCTAAACGCAAATACAACGGGCTGTCATCGGGGGGCTTAATCTATCAGCTGAACGATGTTTGTCATTCAATCTGGACAGCGTAATCAGGTTTAAGTACTCTTCAGTTTTACGAGGAAGTAACGTGAATACGATTTATAAGCAATAGTTTGAGAAGCTGAACTTAAACTATATTTAAAACATGTTCTCCCAATTGATAAGGTGATATTAAAAGGTTACCTATTCTTTATTTAGTCCCAGTTGTTTTAATTGAACCATTTCCCTTTTAAAATATCATCTCTCCTTTGCATTTAAGCTACTCTTAAGAGAATATACTTAGGTAATATGTCTCCTAGACTCCTTTAATCACATAACAATACCTACTGCGCCCGTCAGGCACATCGTTTGTTTGGATGCGACACAAATTGGTTATATGATGTCCGGCGATAATTATTGTCAATTTATTGAATGCTCATTATTGAAATATCACTCATACGCCACCGAGGCATGCTAATAAACCCATTGAAACGAACGCTCGATGTCCGCAGCGCACTTTTAGGGGCCGCAACCGCAACGCAGTTGCAACATTTGCGCTGCCTGTGAGTGATATGAATGTGTCCACAGCGGGCAACAAGATAATAGTAGCAAAATGAAGCAATATTTATTAAGAACAATAAATATTCATGCTTTCTTTACATCAAAAATATAGATTAGCAGAAACCAACCCTTCACCCCCACTTGAATCTCTTCTAAATTCAATTAGATTTCCTATGATTTTGATAAATACTTTTTTTTTATTATTTCTGCTGCCGCATGTGTAGCGTGTGTCAGGTCCTTGTCTATGTATGTTGCTGTGGGCAGGACCAGGACGACCGCGCAATCACGATGACGACGCCACCTATTTCCAATTACCGATGATGCTGAGCGAGCAGCGGCGACGGCGATCCAGCGGCCCAGCGAACCGGCCATGATTGATTGCAGCAAAACCAGATTTTGGTTACTGTCATTTAAGCGCCGACTAACTTTCGCGCTGGCCTCGGTCTGGTCTCGTCCCGAATCGAGGGAACCGCTGGCGTTGCTCTTGACTACGGCGTATGTTTAATGCAGGGGATAATTTTAATTGCGCCCGGCTGCATTTTTAATTAAACGAAAATTAAAAATTGATTGCTTTTTGACGCCATAACTCTCGGGGAGATAATGCTGCGATCCCGTCGGCCTGCAAGCTGCTTCAACATCCCTGTGGCACACTTTCGCTGTATTTAATATTATAAAATTTAAAAACGGGAAAAAAGGACCTGGAGAAAAAGTATTACAAGTGATATATAGGTATATGAAATTTGCATTTGCGTGGCACATGCAATGTGCGGATAAAGTTTGGTTATTTCTGGCTAGTTGTGTAGGTTTTTTTTTTTTTCGAGCACCGCCAGCCGGAAGTAAAAGGTTTTGAGCGGAAGTGCGCAGAGTTGCAACGACATATTGTGTTGCGACTACATGCGAGTATGTGTGTGTGTATAATTATATATGCAGGACTCTGCTAAATGTTTGAGAGACATGCAAGCCAGCACTTAGTCCCAGCAGCTAGTTTGTTTTTTGAACGAGGTGCCTTTTTTAAGACTATTTCCAAACTGTTTATCAGTTCCTTTTTGACTCGATAAGAATGCCATAAGGATTCCGCTCCTTTTCTAAGGATACGTATAAAATGATTATATTTTCTATGCTGGTTTTTATTTCCAATGCAAGATTGATTGCATTTCAATTGATGTTTAAATTAAGCAAATGAAGCATACAAGAACGGTGATTTACATAAACGTTTTTTTTCGGTTTGTTGCATTTATTACTTTGTTTTCCCTCTCATCGGAAAATTATGGACATTTAAATGCAACAACTCACCGACTGACCATTTTGGTGTTTAATTAATGCAATTTTAATATGCCAAATTAATGAATTTTAATTCGATCCACCGGCAACCGCACGGCAGCATTTAGTGAGGGGAAATACCATACGAGAACATTGTCAATATGCCAACTGAATGCACTTGATTAATTTGTAGGAATCTTTTGTCTCCCCGGCGCAACATTAATGGCTGGACAACAACATTATTAAAATATATGTTTATGTATTTTTCCAATTTGCATAGTCACTTGACGTATTTAAGTAACGAGCTTGTGTTTGTTAAGGAATAATATTTATTTACCCGTAATTAAATCTTGGGCATCAATTTAATATTTGTATTTCTATATTTTTTAGTGAGAAGTTCTGATCGGTTCAAGAAGCATTCCCATAACATCTATCCTCCCCATCACCCAGAAGAGCTGAAAACTCTTATAAATTAAATAGCGTTCCACGTTTACACTTGCATCCATTCGTCTGGGTTAAGTTCCGCACTTCTCGTAAGCAAAAATTCCAGTTTCTCGGGTCCCGGGCGGAAGCACTTAAATTGGGCGTAACAAAATGTCTGACACGCCAATTATTTTGCTTTTTATATGGGACAAACAGACAGACAGTCGGACGGACACTCAGACTCTCCTCCTGTTCGTTATTTGCTACTCTACGTCTCTGGATCCTGGAAACTGCTCTTGCCTTTAGAGTTCTGCGTGTTAGTTTTTATAGGAGTATGTCTGGTGGTAAGGGGGAAATTTTCTGCTGCTTGCTTTTTAAGTGGTTTTATTGTTCACTTGTTTGTACTGCTTGTTACAACTTCGTTATTTTATTTTCATTTGTAGCTTTCTTTACATATTGGTTTAAAAGTCAGTGAGCCATGGCCAGCAGCGGGGACGATGAGCTGCACAATTTGCACGGTGCCAGAGATAGGTCGACATGTTGAGATGTTGGTTAAGGTTCAACCGAAGCCAGCAAATTATTGGTGTTATATTAGAAAAGATAACAAAAGAAACGTGCTTTTTAATGAAAATACGAATAATTTCTTATTTTACTTTTATTATTTTCCTGAGCTTCAAGTAATTGCTTATATTTATTGCACAAGTCACAGGATATGATCCCATTTATGTCTTAACTTGCCTTCCTTTTGTTTTTCTATTTATTTTGAAGAATTGAATTCAGTGAAATTCTACGCCAAATATTTCTTTCGTTGCCCAATGAATTTATATGTATAACCAAAAAATAAAAGTTTGCAAACTCTACTATGTTGTTAATGATATTACTGGCCCACTCCGGTCTCTGTTTTGTTTTGTAATATCACCCAGGAATCCAAATGCACGCAGAGTGCAAATTATTTGAGAACTTTTTAGGCGAAAGTTTAATTTTCGTATATGTAATAAAGGGTAGCTTTTTATGGCCATGATTTGCTAATTACATTTTGTTTATTTGGTAATTGGAGTTCAGCCAAAGGGTTCATTAGCAGCGACTGAAAAACTAAATGCAATTAGACAAATATTTCAGTCGCATTTGTCATGGCTCTATCTCCATCCGAACAGCATTATCATTATTGTTCAACAAGGCAGTAACAATTAGTTTTGCGGACTTAGTTTAATGATTTATTGCACCTTAGCTGTCACATTGGATTCCTTAATAAATGAATTGATATATTGAAGAATATTTGTAGGCAAAACCACAATTTCCGTTACGGCAATGGTTAATTTATTGGCAGCCACCTGATTCCGGCCTGGTCAAATTTTCTTGAGTGTTATTTAGCCTTTAATGCCAAGAGGACTTTAGTAATTGCGTTTGTTGTTTCAAAGTGAAGCAACTTCCTTTTGATCCTTGTTAATTTATGTAGAAACTGTAGGAAGCACAAACATGCTCAATTCATTAAGATCTCTCCACCTGAGGGCCAAGGAATTTATGCAACAGCTGAGCCATTCAGAAGCACAAAGTGCCAGGGACAAAAAGTCTTCTGCACTTCGGTTCATTCAGCACTTCTCTCTGCACGCTTTTCTTTGTGTAGCTTTTCTTCTGCTTCACTGGATAAATGCGCTTTTCCAGCTCCCATGCTGCCTGTTAGTTTACTGCTGACATTTCATTAAGTTTGTCGCTGTTTGCCATTTGATTTCAATCAGGAAATGGAAGATATTAAGGATGAGCCGGCTGGCATTGACCCACAAATACGTTTTTCTTGCTTTCTATGATTGAGAAAGGGTTTTTTTTATGAGTTTAATATATATATATATTATTTTACCTATTAGGGATTACATTTTTCCTAGCTCTTACTTAAAGCCAAACCTTCTTGCTTAATTACTGCCACTTAATCGGTGGCCCTAATTTGACATTATTGCTGGCGAACGAATTAGCGCTTTGTCGTTCAGAATTAAAAGCTATGGCATCGATAGATAGAGGCAGTTAATCACGACTCTCGTATAGCGGGGGACATCCCCTTGATTCTTTGGGTTGCCAGGGGTTATGCGTTGCTATGGCACCCGGGAGTCGCTTTCGGCGCTCCAAAAGTAACCAGCGACTGGCATTCAATGGGACGCCTGCGGTCCGGAACGTCGGGCCTAGAGCATCGAGCCTTTTGGGCCAGCCAACAATGGAGGAGCAATGGGACCGATAAATAGGACATTTTCAGCGAATTTCCACGCACGGCTTAATTGTTGGCCATGTTGTTAGGGCTCCGATCTGCCGAGCAGATTAAATCGGCCGAAATGCAAAATACAAACGCTACGGGAACGGGTGGAAAATGCGCTGAAAATGTGACAGGGCCCGCTGCCAAATGAACCCGGGGGCTCAACTCACTTCACTGCGATGACCCGGCCAATTGAGCCCTGGCTCTCCGACGATAATTCACAATTTGCGAGTGGAGTTTGGCGTAAATTTTCCAATTTGAACATTTCATTTGCCAATTCTCATTTCGGAAAATTTTATGGCCCTTTTAAATACGCATTATAAACATTTTGTCATTGTTTCCGAGCCCAGCTACTCGTACTTACGTGTAATTGATTAACGCATTTTCATGCCGGATATATTTTAATTGTCATTCAAATTGAAATTGTTATCAAGTGTAATTGGCAATACCCGTTGATTATTACAAATATTTGATCTCTGCTCGTGCAAATTTTAAAATGAAAATAAAATGTCCAAGGTTTCAGCTATTTTAAAGTAATAACTATTTATTAATAGGATTTATTTTCGTTTAAATAATATAAAATAAGATTAATTCTTCAGCTTCGAAATTATAAGGTTACAAAATTTTTAATAAATCTGTTTAATATATTTTACATTACATTCACAAACAACAAAGCTCAGGCTAACAAATCCAGTAGGATGACCCCACTTTACTGCCCGTCCGTAGGCGGTGTCATCAACCCCGGAGTTCAATAAACTCGAAAACTTAGATCTCCGGCCCGCCGTTCATAGTTTTACAATGCAAATTCAAAATGCGGAAGCCGACAGAAGCTGGCTGGATGATTAAAATATAATTCATATGTCAGGCCAAAGTTGTGGAACATTTCCGGTGTTGTAAAAAATTCCTCCCCGCTTTCCCGCTTCCCCATCTGCAGCCACATCATAATGAACACATACATATTCATAATGCATATGGCACACGCAGACACACCCATTTGGGTTGTGCGTGTGTGACCCACAGGTGTGTGTGTGCGTATGTGTTCGTGCGAAAATATTACGACAGGCCCGTCTTCCTGCATGTGACATAAATCTTGGGCAAATAAATAAAATCAAAAAAAAACAGAGGGGCGAAATGAAAGATAGAGCGAAGACAGTAAAAGCAAATGAAAACGCACGCGCAGCAGTAAATTTTCCGTAGGGAATATGGTGGGGAAACTTCGGGGGGGCGGCGTACGGCGGGGTCTGAGGTGCGAGGGCAGGTGCGAGCATCATGAACACCTAGACGTGCCGACAATTTTTGCATTTAAATGCGAGCAATTTGCCGCCGCCTGCTGAACTGAAAGAAGAAGAAAATGAACGTCAGCGAAAGCGAATAAAAACTGTTGCCTACTTTCTGACAACGTCGAGAAGAAAATGGCGTTAAACGGATGTGAATCATGTGCGGAACTCCCGCCCAAAAAAAAAAATACAACAAGAGTATATGTAACGACAAAAAAAAACAGTACAAAACGATGAGCCAAGGCAAAAGTAAAACAGTCGAGTGGCGGAAGCACAAAATGAAAATGATAATAACAATGCGGTGGCAGGCTTCTTCAATTATTGAAAATGGTGCGATTTGCATGGTAAGCGTTTCATTTGACAGCGGAAGTTCATTAGCGCCATCTGGCGATGGCAATGTAGCGATTGCTGGTGTGTGAGTGCTCTCGGTGAGGGAGTGTGTGTGTGTGTATTGCATTGCCCGAGTATCTGCGACACTTAATTAGAAACCGCAAGTGCTAAAAGACAAGAAAGAGTGCAAAATTGATTGGGTTTGCGGTCAATTGGTAGGGTTTTCCAGGGCATGATGGCACCTAAAAGCAGTTTGTGTATAATTAATTCTTAAGATAGTTTAATTTTAATATGGATTTTTTCAGTGAAAAGCAGATTATTTATAAGCTAAAAGACATGTAAAGAAGTCAGAATGTTACAGTTGAGGTTTTCTTGAGTTTAAGGCAAAAAAATTTCCAAATAAATAAATATAATACATTTTCTGCTTTTAACATTATCAAAATGAATTATTTGATTAACATATCAAAGTGTTTTACTTCCTTTTACACAAAATAAGCAAAAATAAAGTTAAATCTTATATATTTACTTATTGTTGACTGGAACAATCAGAACCTCTCAAGCCTGAAGTATGGCAATTCGCTACATTTGCGAAGCGATAAAAGGATTCAATGCTACTTCATTCAACATTAATTGCACCGGCGGTTTTTCGAAGTGGATTGGTCAATGGATTCGTCCCTGGCTCTCTTCCGATTCTCCATCTCCAAGTTGATTTTATATTTCATTCGGTCTGCCAGCATTTAAATCACCGCCAAGGCCACTTGGATGCAAAAGCCGAATGCTGATGCGCGAATGTGGATGTGGCAGGCGTTCATCATCCGCGTCATTATCGCATTTTCCACATTCGGGTCGCCGCCGAAAGATCGAGGGTCTGGCGGGAAAAGAGCCACGTGAAAAATCCCCTCGACTGCCAAATGCAGCGGCTGGCGTTGCTTCAATTGAATAATTCGTATGATAAACGAGTGTGTTTGTGAGAGGACGTGAGGTGAGGTGTGTGTGCATTTTATATGCCCTCAGGCATTTCGATTACGCTTTTTGCAGCAAAGTTCCGAGTTGGATTTGGGCGACATTGAGCTGGTTTTAATGCCGCTATCAAAATATTTTCCTGCGCATAATTTTTCGGGTATGTCTCATTGCGTTTATTTTTCGGTTTATGTTTTTTGTAAGCGCTACGGGTTGTTTGCGACACTTCAACGTTGGTGTTTGCTCCACAAATATTAGCTTTTCGTGATGGGACAGCAAAAAATATACAATTTCAATTGGTTAGTAAGTGTGGAAGTGGGAATTAAAAGGATTTATGGGGTTAAGTGAATGAGTCTTATTTATGAAGAGAATAGTAAGGGCCACTAGTTTTTGTATAACTAAATAATAACTATTTCCACTAGCTTTTCTCCTATTAATTTAGATACTTTTTAAATGAAGTTGTACACATAATTATAACCCCTAGAATTAACATATTTCGCAGCAAATTGGCTTCTCCCTAAGTTAAACCTCTTGATGAAACACGTTTCTCTAATTCTATAGAAATAACAACCTTTATAATTTGGTATTCCTGCCACCAATTGAATAGCTAGCTCAGCCCCGCACTGGCTGGTTTCATCGCCATTAAGTTCTGACCAAGCGAGCAATCCATAATCCCGGCCAGGTAAGAGCTGAGCATAAAAAGGAAATAAAATCGATGGAGCAGCAGTTGGTCAATGGACGAAGCCCACTGAAAGTTGGCCCTCCATTCATTTTCGAAACAATTACAGAGGAAAATACAGAGGCTCCGACAACAGAACATCGAGTCCCTGGCTCTGGGTTAGTGCAGGAAGGCGATTCCGTAGGCGGATTACAGCAAAATTTCCTGCGAAAGGTGCTTAAAAGTCTATTCAGTAGCGAGAAACTCCGAAAGCATAAATCCATAACTTCATAACTTCAGGCTGCCGAAAAAAAAAGAAATGGAGATTACTTATCCATTTGAATAATTAACCGGGGAGGGCAAAATTAGCTCTGACCAGGCGCAGAAAACTTCAAAATAGCAAGTGCCGTCTGCCTTGGGAAACTTTTGCTTTGTAGCATATTGAGAGAGTGCCTTGAAAGTTTTCTTTTCTGGCAATTTCAATATTTATCCGACCAGTCGAGATGTCGTTCATCTCGTGCTCGGAATGGGGAAAAACTTTGGCCAACTATTAGCCAAAGCGCCAACAAATGGCCAACTTGTAGCTGCCCGGGGCTACAGTTTCTTCCCCCTCTTGCCTTCGGAGAGAGAGAGAGAGAGTGAGTTCCAACCTGGTAAAGAATTACGATGCGTTGCGAAATTTATGATCCATTGAGCAGGCTGCCAGCGGAAACGGAAATCTCCTGGCCAAAGCCAGGTCGCACCAGTGTGCGTGTAAACATATTGGCTGCCTCCGAGGATATTTACGGTGCCTCTTCGCCGTGTGTCATTGATGTACGGTCTGTGTGCCGTATGCCGTATGCAAAGGATACGTATCCTTCAGAGCGGTACTGGGGCTTTTCGCCGGTTTTCCAGTGGCGTTCGCCAGTGGCGTGCCAAATGTGTCGTGTGGCAAAGCATGAAAAATGGCAAATTAACTAAAATTAATGGCGGAACATGGGCAAATTTATTAAAATTGATATGCTTAAGCCGGTGCGGCGGCAACTTTCTAACTTCATTTAAAGGATTTATGCCCATCCAGAAACAACCTGGCCTACTGGCCTTCCCTCCTTTCCATCTCAAAGCCGGTTGGGCCCTGTCCAAATACCCAGTAAGCCGAATACAAATATCAATCAAAAGTCAAATCGATAGGACTTAGCCAAGGACTCAAGGCGACTCCGCCGCTTCTTGTTGATTGACCAGGCCGTAAATCATCGGGCTTAAGTTATCAATATGGGTATTAGGTTGCTTGCCTGCAACCTCTTCCCCTTTCTGGGGGCCATAAATTTTTTTGTTCAGCCGCCGAAGTTTTCGTTTCAACGCATTTTATTTATTTATGGTTTCAATTTGCTTGTAAGTAATTAAGCCGAGTTTGTCTGGATTAGCGGCGGCCTCTGAAATGGCCGGAGAAGCCTGTCAAAACATTGGACAGACAGCTTAGACTTCAGTTTCAGTTTAATGCCAGTGGCAGATCAATATGGAAGCGGTATATAAATGGAAAAAGTGAAGGCGGCTTGGGTTTATTATTGTTTACAAAGTTGAAACAGTTGGAAATGTGAATTGCTTAAATAAAAATGAATTATTAATCGTGAAATAACATTTATTAGTAAACTTGGTGATTTAAGCTGCCTCGAAAAACTTTTAGAAATAATAATATCCTTAAGATGACGCTACAAAAAATTCTTTAAATAACATACCACAGATTAGTAAGGGAAACCGAAATCCACTTTGTTAATCCAGTCCTGGCTGTCGCCTCAGTTAGCCAACTTCCACGCGGCTTTCGCCAGGCCTTACCTTTATAATTTTGGGCTCACTTTTTGTTTTGGCCAGCCAGGTCGGGTCACTAACGATGACAAATGTACAAGAACAACAACAAAGGCGGGGGCCCAGAGGACGAGGGCCGAGTTCAAAGGTCAGACAGGGTCGCATATGTTGCGACAGCGTCCAGATGGCCGAGCCGCTCATTTCGTCTGCATGCAAATGACTTTATTTGAATTTTAAATGTGTAAATTGTGCCTGTTCGTTCGGCTGACCATCTCCCTGGCACACTCTGATCCCCGCCCCTCTCTCCCCCTCTCTCTCTGTTTATGACCTTCCCCTTGGGCCGTTTGTCACTGATAACGGCCAAGAAAAGCGGCCCGGACAGATGAAAATTGCAGCAGCATCAACGAACGGCACAAAATTGTGTAATGGAACAATGGCCGCAATGACAACAATGGCGAACGCCCCCCATTTCCACGCCCGCCCCCTTCGACCATTTGGCGAAGGAAGATGGAAGTCGGCGGAGGAACTGAAATAATCATTTCCGTTTTCCGGCCCACGTTCAAGTCTTTTATCTCTCTCAAATTTTCGTTATTGTTATGCGTTTCAAAAAGGTTGCCTTGATACGGAACACACAATCGGGCCGGGGTAAAAAAAATATAAAAAATTGGTAACCCCGCAAAGAGGAAACCGACAAAAAAAAATGAGAGAAATTGTTGACTCACCTGGTAATTTCCGGCATCGGAATTATCTTGTACACAATGCGTATACTTAATGCATGTAATTTGCTCGACTCGCACCTGAATACACAGAATGTAGCATAGTCTCGAAGCTCACTCTCTGCCACTGACAGGTTTTTAATTAATTCGAAATGCGGAGCGGAAAACTTCAACTAGTCGCGAGAGGGCATTTTGGCTAATCGATTTCGCCCCACATAGCCAAGTTCATTAACACGACACACCACACGAAGCATTCAAACACGCATCAAAGGAAAAGTCGGAGCTGAAAGCAAAAGAAGTAGGAGTTTGGATACCCTAAAAGGGAATATATTCAAAACTACAAATAAGATAAGCTAATTTGGTAAGAAATTAATTATAATTACATTAAAATGAGGATTTGGTACTGTCTTACTTTTCCCCTAAATAATTATTTGTTTTTCTTCTAAGGCTCATAACCCCTCTCTATTCCATCACAACCTTTCCTACCCTGCCCAAATCCTAGTTGGCCAAACTAACCCAATAAAAGGACGAAGGACGCATAAATTTAGTTACACGTTTTCCTTCGTGCCTTTGCATTCTGCCTGATTTTTTATGGCATTTCAATTAAGTTGCATAAATTAAAAGTTAGCACGGCGTTCTGATGGAAATTGGTGGGTGCGGTCTATAAATCACAACAGCCGCTAATTTGATTAGCCAACTTGGCGCATCCATTTTTGGCATTCACTTGGGGCTCCTCCATCAGGTTAATGGGATCGCAGGTGCAAAGGAAAGTTTTCCCGAGTATATTTGAGTCATTTACATAGGGCGTTAATTTACGACCTCCTGTTTAGAGAGAAGGAGAGTCAATCAGTTTGTTTAAGAATATTAGCATTTTCTTTTGATATCAGTTTTGGGCCAAACTTAATACACTTAATTATATATATATTTTTTTTTTATCAAGAATGTTTTGGAAAGTTGCATGTATTTTGCCTTCATAACTTCTTGGCGGCTGTGAAGAAAAGTAAAACGAAAAGAAATGCTATATTATCGTCACTCACGCAATGAAAATGGCAAAGTTTTAGGTAAAATGAAAAGGAAGCAAAGGCAAAGGGAAACAAGACGGAAACTTGACAAGATGCCAAAAACAGCGAGAAAATTCCTGTGGTCTGTGATGCTGGGGGGATTGTCTCTCCGATGGTGCGGCGATGTGGCTTGGCATAAAAAGGTGTGGCAACTGTTGCGGCTTCCCTTGGACAACGTTGGGGTGGTGAGTGGGGAGTCTGGGGAGCGCCTCTGCTTAGATAAACTGTCATGATTTAAATAGCAGAAAAACTTTGCAGTGGCTCTGGCAGTGGAACAAATGCTAAAACTCGTACACGAGCGGCGAGAAGAGTGAGCGCTTTTCAGCATGGCAACTGTCATCTTGCGTTTGTCATGTCCTCCTGCATTGTGGCATTGAGGACCCACCCCTGTCCTGCCCCCTGCCCGTTGTTGATTGAATAAACAGGCAAACCCCAAAGTGTGTGTGTGTGTGAATGCCTCTCACTCTTGGCACAGTGTAAACTTTTTTGACATGGGAGCGACAAGTGTGTGTGTGTGTGTTTGGACCTGGCTTGTACCATGCATGGCAAAGTATAAAAATAATATTTACATGCCGACGAAAATAGTCAAAAAGGCTTTTTGCTCGTTACACACACGCACAGGTCAAGTGGCTGCCAAAGTGAAAAATATTTAAGTTACAGCCAAAGGAGCTTTCAAGAAATTGTTTCAGGTTCATTGGATGCCATTTTAAATTATTTGGCACTGAATTATTGCTCATAATATTAAATACACAAGAAATTGACAGATTGAGTCACCTGCTACAGTGGATGGTAAGCTTTTTCGGGATAATATGCTCATTAAATATGGTCACGAAATTAATACATTTTTTATTTCGCCAGAACAATTAACCGATACAGTTAATTATTGGTCTTTGCCACTCGGAGAATGGCGGGTAATTAATTTTCAAGCTTCCATCGTAATTAAACAATAAATATGGCAATGCGAAAATGTTGTAAATAAAACAAATGGCAAATTTATAAAACTGTCAGCCTGTGTAGAGGGGAGAGAGCGGCAAGGCTGGCGGGCACACACATCAGCCTCGGACAGTTAAGGATATGTGGGATAAACAGGACAACAAGGCAAGCCCCAGATGCGGCTGCCGGATGGTGGCGGGAGCGGGGGAGACGAATGTGACAGGACGTGGTAGTGCCGTCCTCATTTAAAATTAATTATACGCCGAGTGTTGCCGTAGCTCTGCATCATTCACTTAATCGCTCGTTTACTGGCGCATTGCGGCGATGCCACCGACACAGAGACAGCGAATAACAGAGAGAAAATAGCAGTTTGAGCGAGAAAGACTCATTCTTTTACTATCTAATTAATGTGAGCCAGTTCTTCATTTGCCATTTTATATGGCCACTACTTAACAATTAATCACTGTATGATTATTTTAATGCAAATTGTAACTAAATGAATAGCATTAGCCAAAGAATATCAGGGTATTTTAAAAATTTTAGGCTCAAATTCTATCTAGTTTAATTGTTCAAACTTTCCAATCCTTTTTTATGTTAAGGCTTAAGTTACTTTCATGTATCGAAAACTATCTACAACTTTTGATTACTTTACTTTAAAAAAAAAACATAATATCTTCTATGGATTTTCACCAAAACGAAGCCTGACAAGTCTGAAAGAACACCGTAACATTTGTTTTGCAAACTGCCGAACCATTTAATTGGTATTTTCCTTTTTTTGTCTGAACATTTTTGGCATTGAATTTCCTTTAATGGCAGACCCGAAATTCAAAACTTCATTCTTTCACACGCAGAAACACAGCAGATACGGAATATGTTATTTTCTCTTTATTTTTGTGCTCGTTTGCTCGGATTCATTGAGCTTTCTGGTTTTCGGTGATGTTGAACGGAGCCCGCAAGGAAATTGAAAGCGTATCGAAAATCCAGCCACGCGGCCAATGCGGCAAACATTGCAAACAAAAGTTTTCCCCCCCATAAATGTGTGTGTGAAACAAGTGTGTGTGTGTGTGTCTGTGCGTGGGGGCCATAAAACAGAAATTAGTTGCAATTGGAGTTTGCGCTTTGCTTTTGCGTTTTGGTTTTGTTGCGGTCGGATTGGTCTGACCGTCGTCATGTTGCCTCCAACTGTCCCACTTCCGCTCTTCCGGTTCGCCCCTCAGTTCCTCCCACCTCCTTCTGCACTCGGCCCCCCTTCGCTTCCGGTTTGGCTTGGCCAAAAGGACAAACTATCCGAAATATCACATACTAATTTACAGACTTTTTCCCCCCAGCTGAAAATTCGCTTTATTCTTCCTTTTTAGTTTGCGGCAGCTTTCACAAAAACAAAAAATAAATAAACCAAAAACAAAACGGGAAATAAAAAAAGGGGGCAGAAATATTGAACATAGATTTTCTGTGGGTTTCGGGCTTTCACTCGCTTGAATATGAATGCGCAGGAAATGTGAGTTAATAGAACGGAAACGGAAGTGCCAATCCAGCGTTCGGTTATGAATTCAATTTGAGTGGCATAATTGCCATAGAATCTATTGATTATTCTAATGCAATTGATACTGCTAAACAGCATCCAGTTAATTAGTATGGTTAATTTTTAATTCAATTTGGATTATTAATGGCTCGCCTAATAAGTTACTTGTAAATAAACAATAAATAAATGACACTAAATCATGAAGGCAATTCCTAGAAACATGCAATTGTTTAAGTCATTATATTTGCTAATTGAATATTGTTTTTTAGTCCCAATAAATTTGTCTGTATATATATATACATTGAAAATCAATGAAGCTCTTTTATTTTTGTATACACCAGTAAGTCAGATAAAAAACTATCTATTCCGCATCACAAAACGTATGTTGCTGCAAAGGGTAATCAATAAAGTCGGGCAAATATTTTTTACGCCATTTTAAATTGACACAATCAAAAAATCAGAGGCGGTGTCCATCAATACGAGGTTTACAGTACGAATAGCGAAAGGGGAAACCTATTTCATTTGCCTCAAATGTAAATAAATCGAATAACTCGAAAGCGGCTGCTATGCTGCTTGACTGTGCAAAAAAAAAACAAAAAAATGTTATATTTGTTTGTTTTATTATTCACTTTTTTATATATTCCGGATTTTGATTTGTGTGTTGGTGTGAGAGTCGGAAAAACATTTTCCACACACAGAAGCTGAAAAATTTGGAAGCTTTTGGTTTATTCCCTGCGTGGTTATTTCATATATTTCATACATGCTGGTAATACGCACCTGTGCTCACTTTTCGCCCATATTTTATTCATTTATTTTATATACATTTTATTTTGTTTTATGACTTGACAACTGGCAGGTGGACCAATTAGTTCTACCGTTTTTTGGCCCAAAATATTTGTGCAATATTTAAATAATTTTCGCATGTCCATAGTTGATTTATGTGCGCAATAATTGCTCCAATTGAATTCTGGGTCATGCAAATATTTGAGGGTTTTCAGTTACACCAACGTTTGTCAAAGTATTTGCCCATCAATCGCCATTCATATTCATTTTCGCATTATGTGCAGTCTGCATACTTTTGTATCTTCCGCAATCACTTTGCTAAATACTTGTGGCCATTGCATAAATATTATTTATTATTTGGCTTCGTTTTGGTCTAGTTTTCGCTGCCCATAAGCCTGGTTTTCATGTTATTTTTAAAAGGGAAATTCATGGTTTTGGTAGCGGTGGATTATCTTGTTTTGTTATCATTCAATTCCAGGCGGAAATCAGCTTAAAATATTAACAAAAATATATGTATTTATACCAAAAAGTGTATATAAATATGGCTGTGCTCAATGGCGCCGGAGTTGCTTTCAATATGGATGGCAAACAGGGAAACGTTTTATGTAAATAAATAAAAACACGCTTAAGAGCTTAGCGTTTTAGCTACATCCCCAACCAATGCTTTTTCCTCCTTTTCCCAGCTTTTTCACAGTACAAATTTCAGCACCCCTTTTTCTGTTTTGTGGAAATAAATCAAGAGCTTCTTGCAGTTTTTATTGGCAGTTGAAGGCAGGTGGCATTCGATGGGAATTTCGCTTGAGAAGAAAGTTTTTAATGGATTCCGAATTTGGCGATACATTTCACTATATTAGGGTATTATAAGAAAAGTTAAAATTAAATTTAAAAGTTTGTTATTACATTTTGACAGAGAGCTCTTTTTATATTTTATTTATGAATGGTCAGAGCCTTGTGCCATTAAATAAACAGTTTCCATTTTAATTAATTTACCCTGTCAATAATAAAAGGTCTGCTGGTGAAGACAAGTGGCTAAACGCTTGAACGCATTTAAGTCACTTGAAAAGGGTGTTTGGCATAGATAAAAATATCTTTTCACTCCCAGATTGCACTATTTAAGAGGGCCCACATTAGTGAATAAAGCCGTCGCAGCATTTTATGCAACTAATTTAATTTTTTTTCGCCACTCCCTTGGTTTTCCCCTTCACGTTTACCACTCCACAAATGGCGCTCGCTTATGATGTTGATTTAACTCATTTTTCCTGTTGACTTTCATGCGCGTAATTTTTATGTCAACAACCCGCATGATGTGGGTTACACCCTCTGCACACTTTTCACGGCTTTTCTGCGGCTTTCCACTGCTTTTTGCCAGCTAAGCGGGTTTTAATGAATGAGCCACGAAATTGGCTAAAAGCGGCGCAGTGGCGGCGGCAAAACTATAACAGGCCTCACTTCTACCTACAAAACTTTGGCTCAGGCCAGAGGTCAAGAGTTGTGACGCCAACTTACACGTCGCTGTCTCTGTTTAATTAGCACAGGAACCCTTAAAACTTGTAAGATCAAAGTTTTGATTTTTGTGTGCGATACTTTCTTCCCGACGAGCATGTGAGTGTCGTCAGGTGTCCCTGTTCCCTGAACTCGCATATTAATGAGAAATTTAATTGGATTTAGAGGCAATGAATTTTTAATATTCAGCTATGTAAGTACATCAAAGTAAATAAACAAAGCTCACGCACTCAAGACCTGGAAAATAGTTAAGGAAAAATAAGGAGAAAAAGTAAAAGAACTAACCCCGGTTTTCACTTGTTTCAATTCGAGGGGAAAACTAATTAAAACTATTGTGTGGCCCTAGGGGAACTGAAGGAAACTCAAAACTAATTGTGACTACACTATATATATACATATATCTGTGAAAAGAAAATACTACAGGTGGTCTGGATAAAGCCGGACAGGACTGGAGAATAAGAAGAACAAAACTCTTATTAGAAATAAACCCATTAGATAATAATTGATGCTTAAGGTGTTCATTTAGTTTAAAGTGCCCATCAACCTGTCATGTAGTTTATCTTATTTATGGTTAATCAGAGCATGTGAAAAGCGAACCATCTGGCGTTTTATTGATCATTAAAATTCCATTTCGAAATCCCCAGCATTGATAGCTTCCTGTAATCTATGCCTAATACACCAACATTTGTTCCTCCATCACACTCGGCACACTTCACTGGCAGTTCTCAGTAATCAAATTCATCAAAAATGAGAGGGAATCCCCCACTTATTAACTGTTGCTCCTGGTGATAATGCCCCTGGAGCAGGGGCTTTTCTGTTTACAACAAACGTATTTATATATATACACATGTGTACGTATATTGGCGAATAATAAGAGACGAGCTGTGGGCTCGTTTGCAATTTGATATTTACAGGAAAATTGTCAAGTGGCACAAAATCAAAGCACGCACAAAATTATAATTATTTTATGCGCGGAAAATGTGATGCATACATAAACAGAAAACCACGATATAAAATGGTAACGTAGCGAGGTGTGGACACAGAATTTTTGGTATATTTTTGGGTGCGAAATGAAGAGTTTATTTATTAAATCAAAACAACATTGCATAGAGATCCCTGTGGAGCCCAACTTTTTTATTTGACTTTGATACTTGCATATCCATACATATATTAAAATAAGTTATCTTTTAAATTTTAACAAACAAATTTGAAAAATATATACATATATATTTTAGATAGTCATTTAATTATCTGTCATAAACATTCTTGGCAGCCCTCGTGGCTCTGATGCGGCTTTAATTTGATGAAAATTACCGGAGTGTGGAGCGTTTCTCGCAAAACCTATGTGTATGTGTCTCATCCCTGCAACAACCCATACAACTGCCGCAATTATCTATGAAAAGCAATTGTTGTATGGATGCCGCTCTCGTGCATCTAGTGCGTGTAGGCTTAATTGCTGCCTTTGCTTTTGATATGCAAAATTATGCACAGTTTATCAACGCTGCGATGCGTGCAGCTCTTCTCGCCCGATCTCCCCCGATTTCCCCCGTTGTGCACTCTTTTGAGGGGACATTTTCCGTTTTATGGCTCGGCCATTTTCCGCTCACACAAATTCAAATATTGTTTTCCGTCATTTGAGAAAAACACGACAATGGAAGCGAAACTGAAACTGTCATCGCCAAATGCATTTTGGGCGTCTCTTACATTTTAATTGAAAATTACTCATACGCCACGTTGGTCGCGAAGAACATTTTATGTGCCCGCCGATTGTGCATTCGAAATAATTTGTCGTAAATCTGGTTATGGTGATTTCAAATATTCCACTCCTGCAGCAATTGCATCGAGTTAAGAGTGTAATTTAATTAGAATTCAATCCGCAAAAAGGGTGCTCGCTTACTGAATCCTGATGATAATAGTAACAAAATTCTGTTTACCAATAAATGAAATAAAATTCTTCAGGCAGGTAAAAATCCTGTATTTTCTGGAAAATCATCATATTCTTTCTGACTCGGCACAACGTAAGCATTTTGCTGCGAAATCCACCACAGCCTGTTGCTTTTGAAAATAACATTTCGTGTTAAGAAAAACATTTAATGTGCGGCACGCAAAAAAAGGCCAAAGAAAAACTCTTTCCTTGGGACTTTTTTCCCTCATTTTTGCCTTTAGCCTTCAGTTTGCTTGATTTTGTTTAAAGAAATCGCAGATAAAGTTTTTTTTTGCAGGGGCTGCTAAGTTTGCTGGGGGGAAAGCGTTGAAGTTTCACTCAATAGTTGAGTGCGGATAAAGAGATTGCTGATAAACATAGGTAAACACGCGAGGCATCGAAAACTGTTTTATTTAAACTTCAGGAAAGAATGCTTAAAGCAACCGCGGAGATCACACTTTAAGGCATTTTTTCCCAGAGCTTGAGGCAATGCCACTTGGACCACAAGTTTCCATTTGCAGAATAGCACTATAATAAGGACTAAGACTTCGGGATGCAACAAGTAAGCGAAGTAAGCGAGGGCTATAAAATCGTTACGGAAAATTAAACAACTTATTGGGGCTTCTTACTTTTTTCCCCCAGAGCGACTGTTGGCAGCGCTGACTCTGCGCTCCTTAATTTATGCAAATTTCATGCTACGCGTGGCGCGCCGCCCTGGAATCCGCGCGTCCCTCCCCCCAAATGCTTGCCAGGAAAAACCCACCCAGAATGAATGTATACACGCCCCGCTGGGCGAGTGGGCGCTCTGTGTGTGACACAATTTTCTGCCACTCAACATGTGGCAGGGACGTAGAAAAGCTAAAGTCACTCTCAGCTGCAACAATGGAGCGGCGAAAGCTGTTCAAGTGCCAAATGTCTTTGGACTTCAAGTTGTGGCTCCCTTTCCTCCCTTTCAGCGCCACACCCTGTAATTTGTTGCAATTGCGGGATGCTTAAAAAATGTATATTAGTTGAAATTTAATTTTCTGTTTGTTAACTTGACTTCTTTCTTCCTTTATTTTCTGCCAGACCGCTCGTATTTTCGCTTCTCGCCAGCTACTCTTTGTTTGTGCGGTGAAAGTTTCGCAAGTGGAAATTATGCAAAATACGTTGGGAGCTGCAAAATATTATTACGCATACGCCAGGTGGGTGCTGCTCGCATGCTGCATGTGGCAGCTGAAAGTTTCCCCTGCGACTCCGACTGCGGCTTTGGCAGTGCAATAACTTCAATTAAATTTCGGTGCACATTTTTCATGTAACGGATGGCCCGGAGCTGAAAGGGTTCTCGGGTCTGAGGTCTAGGAACCAACTTTGGCTCATAACTCAATTTTTTGTGTGGCCCAAAGCGAGTACGGATGCGTATCGAGAGCGTGTTTTCATTACCACCAAAGTTGATAGAAATGGATAAAACATTTTTTACTAAAGAAAATACGTCGAATTGTAATGCTATTCCAATGTAAAATTATGGCAAGAGTTAGCAGTCGATTATTTATTCAAGGTATATTTTATTTCTTGGATACAGGATAACCAATAGTAAAAATCTTAATTTAAATTAACCAATTTCTCTTCTTTTTAACAGAATTATTATATTGAAACCCCTATTTCATACTCCTCAGATTCATAGATTATTTTCCAAAATACTCACAAGACCCTCTGGTACAAGCTGTACTCAATTTCCTATTATTTCACTCATTAAAAATCGTATTAATCACCTGACTAAGACTTAATGTTCCGGGTTCTCTTTCCGAATCAGCGATTACCTGGCCCATAAGTCAAAGGCGTTTATTAGCTTGTGCCTCGTTTATGACCCCAAAGCTAACGACTTTATTAATGCACCAACATTTTTCACACAGACAATTGAACAATTTCGAAAAAGTTCCAGTCCTTGCGGATTATTTGGGATTTCTTCAAGTCCGTTAATTGTTAAATGCAAACAAGAGGCTTTTGTCCTGTTTAATATATGGGCACGGGTATAATGACTTTTTTTTTTTTGGGCGGTACCCAAGCTTTGTTCGCATAGATGAAGATCTTGAGATTGCGAGATATCAAGTTAAGTGCTTAAATTTTGCTTTATAACATTTTAATGGCCCGCCGTGCCCCGTCCCAGGCTGTAAAATGTCATAAAATTTTCAACAAGTCCTTTAACTTTTCTTCGGGGGCTCTGGCTGTGCCTAAGTGCATTGAGTTCAATTTGGAAACTGCTTCGTCGGCGATAAGCGCCAAAGCACTTAAAATGCTTTATTTCCACTTCAGCTACAAAGCAATTTTATTAGCTTTAGAAAATTACAACAAAGTCGCCCCTCCGCCCACCACCCTCTGCATCGTCAGCAGCTGCAGCACAAAATGACAAAAATTATGATGACATTTTAATTAAGCAACGCGAGCGCAGACAAACAGCAACAACAGCAGAAGCATTAGCAACAAAAAATTGTCGCCAAGTGAAAGAGCTAAAATTTTCTGACGAAATGAATGGGTTGAGAAGCTGCACTGAGAAAGAAGTGGGACTCAAAAATGGTAGGGAAATAAGAGAAATAATAAATACAAATTCCAGTTGAGCTCGAAATAAATCTCCTCAATTTTATGTTTCTTAACATCTCTCTACTTCTGATGAGCAAATAGAAAAAATAATTGCTACTTAATATTAGTATTGTTTTAATATACAAGACTGTAATTATTCTTCCCCTTTTTCCAGTGCTAATTAGGGATGGGATGGGCTTGTGGGTTTCGAAGGATGATAATGAAAGTGTGGGCCCCAGACAGCTGCCATTTGGCTACTTTGCTGTTGCCGGCCCCATTGTTTTGTCAGTGCCACGTGATGCGAAAATTCACAAACAACGGCCAACCGAGCTGGTCAAGAGCAGAGTCAACAACAGTGGCACAAGCACAAGTATCAGCAGCAGCAGCAGCAGTACCAGTGGCCCATTCAGATCCAGATTCCGCCCGGATTTAGTCCGGATTCCGTCCGGCAAACAACAAGCGGGCAGCTGAAGAAAATGCAGATGCACTCGAATGTCTGGGGACAGCAACGCGCCAGATAATGCCCGTCCCAGCCACCGCCCCGTCCTTGTCATTGTCCTGTAAAATAACTCTATAATCCCCAGTCTCATTGCTCAGCTCGAACAACAATCATTGCCAGCTGTAAGTAGTTGCACAAACGCCGCCTCCTCGGCATCTATATAAAGTCAAACAATGAACATTCATTTGATGTTGGCTTTTGTCGTCCCGAAATGAAGAAAACTTCAAGGATGACTTGTGTTTTTTTATATTTTTGTCCAGCTATTTCTGCCATTTTAAGGCAATTTGACACAGTATTAATTTTGGTAATATTTCAAGCAAGAAAGATACAAATTTCATGGAAACTTGTGAAGAACTTTGCCTTGAGCAGTTAATGAAAGAGAATATCAAAGCGAAAAATTAGGGCAAGTTCTTGCTGAAATGGGGAATAACAATTTTTGCTTTTGCTGTGGAAATATTTGATTTTATTTAATTGCTTGTTGAACTCCATTCTACAAACAGAAAGGGACTACTTATTAATAATCGGGAACTTGGGGAATTGGAGGTTTGTTGTGCCTTAATAGATTGTAATTGGATCATTGTAGGTGTTTAAATATATTTCTATGATAAATACCTGAGTATTACTATTAGAGATACTCATCTTTTCCTGCTTTTCCTTTAATTCCTTTCAAAAAAGTTATTTTAAACGCTTCGCATATGTAAGTCCAATAGAGCCTGTTATTAAATGAACCTGCATTAATATTTTAAGCCTGCAAAAGTTTTTGTTCTCTTTTTTTTTTTGTGTTTGATGCGGACTTTGGAAAAAACCCTTGGGTGCGAGGAAACTGCCAAGCGGAGCAAAAGTTTTTCGCAAGTTGCCTTCGAACCATCCTCTGTGGCTGCTCCTATCCTGAGGCCCATGCCGATGCCGATGCCGATGCCTCTGCCCCCCTGCCATGTGGCCAAAAAGCGCTGCGAAGCGGAAATGTCAATGCAACGGCACTTGCACTTCCGCTGCCTACTTTCGTGCGTTGCCATAGCCAACTTTGCCTGACTGCCTCTGCCTCTTCCTCTGCCTCCTGCCTTCCATTGCCTTTCTGCCTGCCTTCCTGCCGATCCTGATGCGGATTCGGATTCGGATTGCGAATCTGTGTCTCCATTGTTCCAGAGCAGTCGACCTGCTGACGTTAGCACAAAATGGAAACAAATGGAGGCCCGGGGGCTCAAGCTCATCCTCATCGTTGTCGCCCCCCAGAACTCCGGCCCATCTGTCTGCTTAGCAAATTTTCGATGATGATAAATGTGTCGCCGCTGGGTGGTGGGCAAAACCCTATATTAATAACTTAAAAAGCCCGGCTTTTGTCTTAGATTCCGCACCCTGTACGCCCCGCTTTCGATACAGTTTAAAATTGTCAACTTGGCTTTTTCACGCATCATCAATTGGCGTTTATTTAGTGGCCATTTGGGAGCGGGGTGGATCTGGTTCACATAGTTTTCTTAGCGCCCTCGGGCAGCTGTCTTTTGTTTGTAGGCCATAAATTCAGCTCGACCAACTGCATAAATTATGGGCAAGGGTGCGTGAGGCGTACTTTATTTTATCACCATCGCCCATGGTAGCACCCAGGACTTTCCCTTCCTGACTTCCCGCTCCTCCAGCTCCTCCAGGTCCTCCGCCTGCAGCTGGCAAACGACGTTGTCCTTAAGCTGCTTGTGCAATTGCCGCATACTTAAGGTAATCTCGGCAAGCGCTGCGCTTACTTCAAATGGCCATTCATCAGACTCGTTGAATGCAAACGGCAAATAAATGGCAACTGTCGCAACTTCCCGCCCATCTCCCCCAGCATCCCAGCCGCCGCTGCTCCTTCGCTCCAACAATGGCTGACCGGCCAACAATTGTCATAGAAATCTGTCGACGCAACGCGGTGGCTGGCAGTCAGGGTCGAAAGGTCGGCGGGGCCCAGTAATCGTAATTGTATGTAGTTGGCCACTTAGCGCTCTTTTGCCTTAATGCCACTTTCCTTCGGGTTTACACAAATGCCATTGTTGCCTTTGTTCCGCCGTCTAAAGAGCGTTTGAAAACTATTTCCATCTAATATGAAATTGTTTTTCTCAACACTTGATGGAGGTGAACGGATAAGGAATGCTAATTTAAAATACCAGATTTATCATTATGTGAAATAAAAGTAAAACGTTATAGACAAGAAATGCTAGAGCGAATATATTCCATACAGAAGGTAGGCCATGCGGAAAATGTCAAGTAAATAGTAAACATTTCAGCAAATTTTTTGATGAGTAAAATGTACTTTTCATATTTTTGCTGCTAAAGACATTTTATTTATTGAGTCATCGGGCAGTAGTAATTGTTGGTTTTACACCCCAATTTTGGTCTCGCAGGCCACAAACTTAATTTTGCCCACGTGTAAAATCGCGTTTTTCTCACGTCCTTCGCGTTCGTAGAAGACAACATTCTTGAATACCAGGATCCAGACCTTCTCGCAGAATCTATAGACGTCCAGCTTTTCGGCCTTGAAGGTCAGCAGGGGCTTCTTGTTGTGACGCAGGATCCGGTTGGCGCTGCGGTCGAACTGCACCAGGACAGCATCGGCCAGACTGGGGTTCAAGTCCCCAAACTGGATCAAATAGTCAAGAGTCTCCTGCAGAGTCTCGCCCAGGGTGGTGCCGCGGTACATTTTGTAGGGCATCCTGATATTGAATGGGATTATAGTACTATACATATGTATCTATTTGTTCTCTTGCAAACTTAAACTTACTTTGGATATAATCAGAGCTCGATGAGAACCAGTCGAAGGCGAATGCAAAATGGAAGTGAAAGAAAATTTCTCCTCAATTTATAAATGTCAAACAGTGTTAGAGAAGAGTATCCTTGAGGCTTTAATCGATATATCATCGATGTATAGTTGTGAAAACCGATAGACTCTTAGCCATATAAAAGGGTTACCAACCATCTAGGTAAAGAAAAGTTTTGATTTCTACTATATACAAGTTATTTTTAATTGATTAAACTATAAATAAATAATTACTACATTTTTTAGCTTTCAAAGAGCTTACATAATTCATTTAAATTTGTTTATGAATGTACGTGTCTCAGGAATATCCACTTGGGCGGATTCAAATTTTACCCCTCGGCCAAGAAACCCTCCAGAGCCAGACAAAAGATTGCGTTAGCCAAATAACCTTGCAACTTTGTGGCAAGTACGGCATATGTGTCTGCCAAGAAAGCGACTCGGGCCAGACTCCGGGCATTTAGCCAGCGGAGCAAGCAAGTTTAATCACTCTTTGATGGCCATAATTCAAATTAGGCAACCGACAAATAGGCCGGCGAAACGGCTCAATGGCTGCCTTTAAGCGGCCTTTAAGTTGACCAGCATTTGGGTCGCCATTTTCGAGGGGAAACACAAAATGGCGGAGGAGGGGCGATGCAGGAGTGACTGAGAGACAATGGGCGAGCGTCTAGCGGAAAACGGAAGCGAGCAATGGCGAACTGCGGCCTAATGTACAGCGGGCACAGTGGGTGTGGGCACAGTGGGCATTGCGTTCTGGGTGGGTGGCTAAATGGCCTTTCCATTGGGCCTGTGCCCCGAACGGAAGCTTTCAATTTCAAGCTGCAATGGAGAGAGAGGGCAAGTCGCACGAGGATGAGGATGAGGACGATGAGGAGGAGCAGGAGGAGCAAGAGAAGCAGCAGGACGACAAGGACACCGAGTCTCGGACTGCAGCTCAAAGCAGAAAAAGTAATTTATTTCGTATTGCGGTTTTTAACCACATTTTCCACTTTGTACAACAGCAACGACAGCCGAAAACTGCAGCTACCATCTTCATTCCTATCTCCATGGCTATATAAATTTTCCCCAATCGCCATCTCGCTCCCGCGCCGGAGCTTTGTGTGCGCCTGTGTTCCACTTTCTGCTCGATAAAAAGGGCTCAAATGCGGTTCCGTTTTTCTTTTGCCGCTCGTCGCCTCCTTTTCGGCACATTCCCAGGCACATTTTCCTTTTAGCTCCGCACAAAATTTCACCGTTCAAATTGCATTTGACCCAACCGAAGAAGAAGGACGGGGCAAAAAAAAAAAATGCAAAGGAAAAGAAAAGTGTAGGAAACAGAAAGAGACAGCGTGAAAAAGTGGCTAAGAGGAAAGAAGTATTTTCTATTTCTGGTTTTTTGTTGGCCACTTTTTTTTGCACCTTGCCACGCAAATTGCATTACCATGAAGTTATGAGCGACAAGTGTGCGAATGTGAATCTCTGGAAGGGAGATGGAGTGCTCCAGAGTGCCCCAGTGCTAAGCGAGATATATGCACTTTTCTGGGCCTTATTTGGTATGCGTTGCAAGGCCGTCGACAAGTTGTTTATTGTGCTGTTCAACCATAAATGATGCCAACTTTTTCCCTGAGGCCAACTCTGTCAGTTCCAGTTCTTTGTGAGGCAGGAGGTTGTGAATAATAGTGTCAAAGGGGTTTTACACAGTTGCCAGAAGTATTAAAAATGCTCAAATTGGCATCTAAAAAAGTTTAAATATAATAAAAGTATGCTTGTGGCTTTATAATACAACAATATACAAATTTGTAGATTTTAAAAGATACATACTAACCTAAAAATTCACCAGGCAGACACTTTCTTAACCCTCAATTTCTCCATCCATTCGAATTCTTATCCCCGATCAAGAAAGGCCCAATCAATTGCGGGTTCAATTGTGGACAGAGCCGAGTACAAAACAAGGAAAAACAAGGCAACAACAAAAAAAAAAGAAACCGAAATTATTCCCACGATAATTACATTTGGCCATGTAACGTAGGAGACAACAAAGAAGCGAACGGAAACAAATGAAGAAAACATTGCAGCAAGAAAATAAACAGCAAACGGCAGTGGAAAATCAAACAAGGCCAGGAAAAGCCGGGAGAGCTGGAAAATGAAAGGGGTGGCCAGGGGGAGAACCCCCATTGATTACGGTGTGAGTGAGCTCGAGGAGCTTTCGCTTTGGTTGAGTGGAGCTTTTGCCATCGAGCCGTTTAATGTGCAGTTAGCAGCAAAGTGGGGCGCAGCGACTTGCAACTTAAGCGCCATCAAAATCGCAGCCCCCGCTGCCACCCCCTAGAGGAGTACAGAGAAAAAAATTAGCTACTTAGCTTAATATTACAGGGGAAATTTAATAAATAAACCAATGAACTTGTGCTATTTTAATAAGTTTCCCATAAATTATTGAATTCTTTATTTTAAAATAATATATTTCGCTTTTCTATTAACCGCATTTAAATAAATTAAGCTCAAACTTAAATAAGCTATTAAATTTAACCAACAATAATTATTTCTGTGTGTTTATAAAGTCGCTTATACAGTGGGAGGTGTGGGGTTGTCAAAGCAAATTCAATTGCCACTGACACGGCTGCTGCCAAAACAAGGCTGAGATGAGATGGGATGGCTGGCAATGTCTGGTGCTTGCTTTGGTTGGGGGCTGATCGATTTCACGCTTCAAACAGACCGCCAGACGTGCTCCGAGGCTCTGGCAGCCTTTGTTGCTTTCCTGCTGCCACCTGACCTGGCACTTGGCCTTGGCCAGCTGAAGTTGAACATGAAACGCTCGAGTGCATTAAGTCCACGTCCTCTAATGCACACTCGACTCCATCGACACCGCCGTACTTTGTCCTCGGCACTTACTTTGTTGCTTGATTAGTAACACCTTTTTGGTGTATGGTACAAAGAGCCATTAGGCAACATAAAAGAGGTCAGTTTTGAAGTAGAAAGAAGAAGTGTCATAAAAGTGTAAAGTAAATTCTATAAGGCTTTATAATTTCAAGATTTCAATATTAATTCACGACTTAACATTTTCGTCACTTTTGTTTAAGCTCAGCAAATTAAAGAGATTTCCAGCAGTCATTACCAATTGCCTTGTTCGCTGTGTAAAATACTGGAATGATAATAAAAGTACAATCCAAAGAAAGGGACTTACGTTTATATTCTAAGAGGAAAACCATGTTCCCTGCTTCGCGGTACATATCTCTCCCTCTACACTCACTTCACAGGTTCTCGAAACATGTAATAAAATAAAGCACAAATCAATGCTATAAACCTTACCCAAAACTTGGTCCGGAGCCGCCCGTGTAATCTAAATTAAGTAAATGCAAATTTGAATTTGGCTTATCGAGTGAGATTTCCCCTTAGCCAAACCCATAGCTAAAATCTGTATGCAAACTGGGAAGGGAAATCCCCCCGAAACCCGAACGCACACAAAACCTAAACAGAAACAGAAACAGAAAACAGAAACAAAGGAAACCAGATGCACGCGGGGGGCTATAGTCAAGTCAAAAATGTGCTCTCTCAAATATTTGCATATTAATGCAGGCATATTGCGTATACGAACGGGTGTACTGGCCTGTGTGTATTATGTTACGTGTGTTGGTGTGAACTGCTGACCCCTTTCGCCTGGGCCACCACCTTTGCCGGCTTTGCCGCTGTTGTTGGAGCCGTTCATCCTCGTGGCACTCGTGCAGACAGTTCAAACATTTACATACAAAAGTAAAAAGCAAAATAAAAATAAGCAGCGACGACCGAAGGGGATAAAGCGGGGCGACGCATCTGCATTAGGGATGTGAGGAGAGTCACGACTCGGCGACTGGGCAGAGCCGTGACAGGTTCGCACCTCCGATAATTCGCACGTTTAGTGTGGGAAAAGCCAAGTAAGATTTCTCAAATTTCACTTAAATTGTTGGGCTGAAGCTGGAATTGGGTCAGTCGGCGACAGGACATTCGTCGGGAGGACCTTCTTCAGTTACTAATTTGCATGAGACGTGACTTTCTGGCGTTTGCCTCATGATCAAATCACAGACTTACGTCCATCTCCAGAGCGAATCCTTCGGCGTTCGTGTGTATGTGTCGTGTCCCTTTTGGCATATCCTTTTGTAAATTGTTACATTTTCGCACGTGTGAATGTTGTTTTCTTTTTTCTTTTGGACCTCTGCCTAATGCGTGTGTGCGAGTGTAAATTGAGGAGCTTTGCCTGTGTGTGAACTCACCTTTTTCCATTTTTCCCTTCCTCGCCCAGGCATTTTTCCATCTCCAAGTGTGTGTGAGTGTGTGTGGCACGTTGGCCATTAGGACACTGGCCCGAAAATGTATTTTCATGTGTTTTAATGGACTTTTCGGGTTAAGTCGGATATCATTTTCCTTTTTGCGAAAGCCGAAATGGAACTCATCTTAATTGGTTGGGCCTTTGGAATGGAATTAGAGAAGGATTAGCTGGAAATAAAATCCTGTGGCCAGTGTCAAGAAAGAACCCGGCAAATCTTTAAAGATAACTTTAACGTTGGTGCAGAAGCTAGAAGCCCCATAATCTACACAATTTGGGTTTTATAAATTGCAAATGCAAAGTAGGTCAGTCTCCCTCTCTGGCTTACAGAATTTATTACTCATACGCAATGTGGAACTGGCCCACAAATTATATTTAAACAAACTTGGTTTCAAGGACCGAACTCGTTAGAATAATAAGTGTAATGGTTAGATTTATAATAAAACTAAAATGCGCCAAGTTTTGTGGATGTCTTCCTGATTAAACTTATTTCGGCTCTAAGGCAGATTTATGCTCATGGAAAGGAACAACACCCTCTTTCCCCTAATGAATAAAACATTGCGACTTGCACTCGAAGCGGAAATTTTAATATTCCTCCGCCTAAGGAAATACTTAGAAATCGGGTTGGAAGACAATATTCGAATTTCCATATTATAGAACCGTAGACTCTAAACAAAGAATGGGGTATTGGCAGATATGCAAACTATGTGCAGATTCCCCAGACGGAAAATGCTTGCCTATGCAAATGCTGGGGTCGAGCGGCCCAAACAAATCAAGCAACCTGAGTAAGGATCCAGTCCCAGGACGAACTTTAATGGCGAACCTCGGCGGCGAGGGGCCCAGATGAAAGCCATCGCAGTAAACAATTGAAACCATAGTTCATTCTACTCCTTTTCCCTCAGGTAAAGGGGTTGAATTGAAATCGAGAGAGATAGGGGGTTACTAACTCGCAAAAAAATGAAAGAACAAAGGACTATGGAGCTGGAGGGCCATCGTAAAAGTAAACTAATTAAAATGTAATGAATTCGAAAAGTTCTTCGGCATTTGGGGCCATAATTCACCATTAATGCAGCCAACAGAATTCACTTGCAGTTGTGGCCGTGCCGACGACTGCCTGCTGGATTTACGACCGCAATAAAAGCCATGCAAATAATCCTAAATTCGAGTGATAAAAACATGCGAGTCGTCGGCCAGTCTCGAATGACATAATGTTGTGATAAAATTTTAAACAGCCAGCGCATTTATTTATGCCAGCTAATGTGCAATTTTATATCCTGCTGGGCGTGTCTCGGCCCAAAAACAATCGACTGTCAAACGCCCAATGGGCCCATAAATTCTAAATAAAATTTCAATATCCCATAACATTATTTTTTGGCAATCAATTGCCCAACGTTTTGTCAGGCCATGCATGTGACACATTACCGATTGCCGGGCTAATTTACATCGCAAACTTTGGGTCTTGGATTGAAAATTAAAGATGTGTGTAGTGGATATATATTGTATTGTATTCAAGATATTTATAGTGGCAACTTACGATGTAAATCCGCCTTGAATGCCTGCCAAATTATGCACTTCACCTCACCCTGTTTGCTGTCTTACTGCTAATATTGTTTCACACTTTGAACCTCTTCTTTGGCCCCCGTTAACATCATTGTAGAAGTGCCAAGTGTTGTGTTTAACAATATTAACATAATTATGTGCTTCTGATTTGGATCGCTTAAGTGCATTGCGTTGATATATTACTACAACTACCATATAAGGCCAATGTTTAATTAAAAATTATTGGATGGCAACATATCTTGTGACTAATATAGCCCATGATAAATGTGCGAACCCACACATGGCACAATAATGCCCTGTGGCCGAGAACTTTTCTCGTTTGCGGGCAGCAATAATATAAATAATTAATTTAGCCGCGCAGCCCAAGCGCCTCGAGCCACTCGTGATAATTATTTTGCCAGCTTACAGGCAAAGTGTAAACACAACGTCAACACACCGATAAGCCTTCGCCCACAACACATCCCAATATAAAATGGGTTATCTGTGTGGCTAATGGTTGAATATTTAAAGCGGAATGTTTACCGAGTTTCAGGCCAAATTGAATTCGTGAGCGGTATTACAGCGTGATAAATTGAGAGATTGTCGATGTACTACAAAAGCCGAACTTGATTACAACGTTTTTAGAGTTTATAATGGTAATAACTAGCTTTATTTATGGCTGTTTGCAGTTTGCATATAATTTTCTGATTTAATATTTTAATTCATTTTATCAGGCCTTCGTTTTGCAAACAAAATTCTGGCTATATTATTTATATTATATCTGAATTCTGCTTCCTATATAATTTTCTGATTAACAAATAGTTTCCTTATTTGTAAACTATAATTGTTATTCAAGTTTCCTGAGCTTAAGATTTAGATTTCCTGTAAAACTTAAGTTTTCCAAGAAATTTCTTACCATTTTTAACCCCATAAATATTTGTATACATTTTATTTTGTGTGTGACTTTTTAATGCCAAACTTTGTAAGGACTTTCCATTTTTATATTGCACATTTTGCCATATTTTGTGAGAAAATAAAACTCATTGCCAGCTGCGAAAGTGCAGTTTTGCTTTTGCCTGCCTGTTCATCTGATTCAATATTTTTTCCTAGTTTCCTGCTGGTTTTTGCTGCAAACACTTTTTAATCAATTTTCAGCTTGATAAATATTTTCTTGGACAATTGCAATGTTGTTGCTGGAGGCCACTGCAACACTTGAATTTCTTCATTTTGCCCGTTTTTTTTTGGCCCACTTCTTTCTCTTGGCCCACACTTTTTGGCCTTCGGGTTTTTTTTCCCCAGCTCTCCGGCCACACCACAACATCCAGCTAATCCAGAGACGATCCAAGTGAGCTGGCACTTTCCGAGTGCCGCAGCCTCTTTGGCATCCACTTCCACTGTGGCAGTGCCACTTCCCCAGCCGCATCCCGGCTCCATTTCCCCTCTGTTTGGTCTTGGTCCTCGTCCTCCCACGCACATAGTCACAAAAGATGACATTTAGTATGGCAAAACGTATATCACAATCGCTGGAGAAGGAGGAGCAGATGCAGGAGGAGATGGCGGACATATTCCCTGTGACACTGCCTCGGCGAGGCACAAAAAGCGCAAGTAGCCAAGCGGAGGAGTAAAAAATGCAACCCACTGCTCGGAATGTGATAAACTATGACAGTGTTCTTCTCGGGTTCATTGGATCATTGCTGGGGCTGACTGGCGGAGGAGAAACAAGGTTTTTTGGAGGCTGCATAGATAGGATAGATGGTAGACAATTGCCGTGAATTTGTCATGATTCTCTCGGCCCTGACGCTGAGAGCTTGAAGCCTTTAGGTTTTGCTGGGTCTCGGATTCTATTTAATTTAGATGTTCTGAATTTCCTTAACTCAGGCCCATACCTTTCTATGCCCTCAATTACCCTCACTAGTGGCAAAATTCCAAGCATATTCCGCATTTCCAAGGGATGGGGTGAGGAGCTAAGCATTGCTGAGGTCTCTCACTGTATAAAATACTCCCCAGAATCATCTTCATCATCATCATCATCTTCATCCTGGGAGTCTGTTGTATTTCGTGATTGCTGGATTATAAATGCATGGGGGAAGCACAACAATTACACTGTTGCACTGTTGCACCGTCGCATCGCTCAAAGGACCCCTGAATTGGTCATGGAATACCCCAACTAAGCGGTTTCTAATTTGCCATTGCCTGCTCTCAGGCATTCAAGCAAATTGTAATACAATTAGCGTCATTTACATGGCATTTCGCAACGCAGCTTTGCCTCTGTGTCGGTGTGTGGGAAAGCAGCTTAGAAAGCACACACACACAGAGACGTATCAGCCCTGCTTTTCCCCCGAATGGAATATCCGTCGTCCGCTCCGGCATTTTCCCCGCCCCAACGCGTCGTGGCGTTTAAATCAGCTGTCAGCTTATTAAATAATTATTTCCTAAGAGGAGAGTGTTAAGCTTCGATAATCAATGCAAGCAGCGATTTGGATAATTTTCCACACATTCAGAAAACTAGGGAGGATTGTCTGAAATTGGATTTCTAATAAGATTTGGATGTGCTCATCTTTAAGCAGTTAATTAAATTAAAGAGTGCAAGGAAATATGGCAAAACACTCTACAAAATAATTGAAGTCCCGAATTCCCATAAGGCCAAGAACTTAACTCCCATCACTTTGGCTTCAAGTGCTTACGGGACATAAAAAATAAATGCACTTACGTCCCCTGACCACAGGACACAGAGTGTAGCACGGGCAGCTGCAGCCTGCAGGATGCCAACTCATTGCGGTGACGAGAAGTCCTCGGTTGCTGTTAATCCTTCATTCTCACATGGCATTAGGGCACATCTGGGCCGGGGAAGCCTTAAAGCGACCAAACTGCAGTTGGCCCGCTCTCGGCCAGCCTGTCACGCAAAAAAGGCAATGCAGATGCCCCGAAAAAAATACGGAGAAAATCTCTCCATGTGCGAGAGAGTGTGGAGATAAACAAAAACCGAATTAGTCGTGAAAAGCAGAGTGGCAAAACATTTATTTTTCCTTTTTCCCCAGCTGCTGTGTGTTCTTGCCTTGCTCTTGGCCAAAAAGCCACAAAACCTCAACGGCTTTCAGGCTCGGACAGCTGCTGTTCACTTTCCTTTCCTCGCTTTACTCACGTTACTTTCCAGTCAAATTGGAGATAAAAAGAGGGCGAAAAAAGAAAAACATTTAATTTAATTACAAAGTGGGGAGAATTATGCGCTAAGAAGGAAAGATTTCCTTTGCTTAGCTAATAAACTGTACTAACTTTGCTCCTGCTGGGCGGTAGTCCAATCAAAATCACGTCAAATTCCAAAACTCCCGCCAAGCTTTCACTTGTGTTTATGCAAATCGCTGCAAACTAATTTAAGGTTGGCATGACAGCCGCAAATTAATTCAAATTGAATGATCACCATAAAGCAAACAGTTTTCAGCACGCACGGACAATGCTGCTGCATGGACCACGGACCGCAATCCAAATGGTAGTCTAATATATGCCGCAATATATATTCCATAATATATTCAATTGTGTGCCACTGCCGGCCACTGTCCGCTGGCCACTGGCTTCTGCAGATGGAATCCCAGATCCGTGGGCAGGGCCATCGCTTTGGGGTCAGCTGGCTCAGTGGGTCAGGTGAGGTCACGTAAACAAGGGAACCGCAGCTAGGCAGTGGCATAAATAATAAACATCATTCAAAAATTCAGCGAGGTATTCTATTTTATGGCATTCAGCTGAATGCACTTTCTCTGCAGGCTTTAAGTGGTTTTATTGCCTGTGCACAATGTAAATAAAAGTGAAAGTGTTGGCTATATAAAAGTTAGTAAAAGGATTTTTATTATCAAGAGAAATATTTCACAGCCATTATTCATCATATTTTATCTGATTTTTATTAAATTACCTGAATGAAGTTCAATTTTTTAAGGATATTTTACTAAAACTATGTAAAGCTCCCCCTCTCTTTCGCAAACATTCCCATATTTTGCTTACTTTTTTATGCGACAAATTATTCCCTTTGCAGACATTCCTTATCAATCCTTCGCATGACATCGCCTGCCTTTCTCGAGGACTCTTCACTAGACATTATTGATTTCTGCCAAACGAACAGTGCTCGATGTGTCAAAATCGACTTAACTGTTGCTGCTGCCCAGCTGCTCCTCCGCCAGCCAGGCCATTGATGGACGTCGACAGACATCTTCCAGGAAGCATTTGTCAGCACACTGCCTGCCCGTGTGTCAGAGGTCCTGTTTCTGCTTCTGTTTGGCGTCCTGCTTCTGTTTCTGTCCTGGCCAGCAATTTGTGTCACGCACATCTCAGCGGCATGAGCTGCGACAGTTTCGGTCCAAGCCAAATCCGACTCCGAGACATATATGTACCGTAGCTATCTATACAGCAGCTGGACGACGATAATCAGTCAAGCTATTGAGCCTCCGTGACTTTTGGCGTTTCATATGGGGAAGGCAGACTTCCGTTCGCCAGTCACGTAGCCGAAAGTCTCAATTTTTTTGTTTGATTTATTTACCTGCCGCTGGCCGGCTCGGCAACTGTTAACTGTCAACTCCGGGACAGCCATTATCCAGACGCCATGATGATGATGATGGCGCTGGTGGTGACGATGATGATGATGTCGCCGTGTGTGTGGAGCGTTTGAGTTGGGATTTGGATGCCGCCGACGTGTAGGCAGCTGCGTCCATGTTGCGGACTTGTTTTTGTGCCGTTCGCTGGCACTCGCCACGCATGCCAAAAATATCTAAGCGCTCCAGGCCTCCCTGACGGTGTCCATCAGGGGGAAGTGATGGGAAAGGTACTGGGTTTTTCCATCTGAAAAAAGTACAGCCTGAGTCAGGGTAAAAATAATTCAAAATGGTCTTTCGAAGTCATTATATGGGGTAAATAAAGGTATATAATATTGTTTTGATTTCATTTTGTAAGTATTTAGTCAAATATTATTGTTAATAAAATCAAAGCATTAATTTTAGCTAAACAAATAGTATGTATTTTATGAATAAACATATATTTTTATTGAAATATTCTTCAAAACCCCAACTCAGGTGTGTAAATACCCTCACATTACGCTGCAAGTAAGCGCTTGGATCAGTGGGCGGCGACGGCTGAATGATTTTTTGTGCTGTCCAGTGTCTTGGTTATCCCGTGACATGCATGTGGGTTTTGTGGCTTTGCGCACCACACGGCGAATGCGTGTCGTCGTCTATTTGTTATGCTCTTTTAGGGCGCAAATTCAATTTGTGTCCTAACCTCACTTGCCACAGATGTTTGTTTATTCAGCTCCCTCCTCCTCCTTCCGCACAAACATCGGGTTCGTGATGGCGTCCTCTGAAGGATCGATTCAGCATTCGGCGGTTGATATGGGGGACTGGACTTGCATTTTTAAAGAGTCCAGAGACTCAGCTTACCGCAGGGATCATTTTTCGTATGGCCATAACCTTTTAAGTGAATTAAAACGAAATGGGAATTTACGAGTTTGCCTTGTTGAGGAATTTATTTTGTTTTATTAATTGGCACGTGCCGCCTGCATAATGCGCCTCTAAATTAAGTATACGCCATGTGTTGCCACGGGCAACTTCGGACAGCTTTGCCATCGCCTTGGCGGAGCGCAGTGTCCGAGCTCTTGGCCATTTGCATGATGGGAAACAGCTGGCGCCGCTCGCTGATTGCAGCAACAAATTGCAAAGTTATTAAGTTTATTAAAAACCCTCACAAATACGAACACAATGCGGCACACAGTGGCAACAAAGACATCATCGGCGCAACGCAAACTCCGTTTTGTTGGGCGCTTAACTTTTGCCTCGGCATTGGCTGTTGTGCAGCAATTCTGCATAATTTACTCGGAGCATTTTGCAAACAATGCATCGCTGGCCCCTTTCTTCGGCATCAGAACTTGATTCAGTTCGTCGTCGGCAAGTTGCAAGTTTTTTGCTGATGCTCGTTAATGTTTGGCCAGCTTCCGACCATCGACTCCCCCGCCTCGCCCTCTGGACATTGACTGAATGCGACTGCTTTCATTACCAACTAAAACAACGGCAAACAGAAACAACAGCAGAAGGAGCAACTGCAACAGCAACAGCAACACCAGCATCCTTTGGGCGTCCTTAGCTCGTTGGCGTTCTCGTTGTCACTTGCGACTGTTTCGGGGGGCAAGTCTGCCCACTTCTGACGGGCAGGGGCGTAGTCTGGAATTATTTTAAAGGAGGGGGATATTGTACCTTTTAATTTATATGAGTTATTAACAACTAAGAGCCTCCATTTCTTAATATAATTTTAAGTTAAGCAGTTATCCCCAACTTAGTTTTAATAATTTTCTCTAATCTGTTTTAGTTAAACTAGTGTTTAATCCTAAATAAACTTACTAAGAATTGTAAATTCTTTTTAAACTATAAAATCGGCATAAAATCGTTTTCAAACCAAGAATTCTTACCAGATTTCGAGTTAATTTTTGTTTTTGGGCTAAGACTGAGACCCCCCTTTGCACGCTCCTGTGCTGTTTGCCTCGTTATGAGTTTTGCCAATTTGTTGCTGCTGCTGCTGCTGCTGCCTTGCAATTTTCAGCAGTCAGCCTCTCCTCCCTCGCCGTGCTTTTGTCTCAGTTATATTCGCATTTAAAATGTCTTCAAGTTTTTTGGTCAAAAACTTTCCCCGGATGTTTGCTTTAAATTATTTTTAATGACTTGCCATTTTCGCCAATTTGTTGCGCTTTGTTGCCTGACATAATTGCCAGTGCAATCGATGCCTCAAAATGCTGACAAGTTTGCTGAATTTCCAGTGGGGTTAACTGCATTCCTTAATGCATTCTTAAACTGTCGGGATAACAAATGAACTGACACAGAACACTGGAAGCAGTTTAAAAGATGATTTCTTGGCTTCGGTTAAATGTGCAGGCGCCAGGGCTGGGCTTCGTTTTCAATTTGTGCAATCCTGTTGCAAATTACGGGTACAGCGAGGACGAAGGACTAAGGAAAAATGAAGCCAGGGTCTCTTAGAGTTTGCCAGGTAAATTTCTGCTCACATTTTCTACATTAGTCAGCATTAAAAATTTATTTGCTTTGAGTAGATTACACGTACCCACCGCAACACTATGGCGCTACGGGGTGGGCCCACGGATTTCCTTGGGCGATGGGACAACAAGAAGTAACGGCTTCTAAAGTTTCCCCATCACATTTTCTTTTCCTATTTTGTTCCATATTCCATGCTAACCGCGCGGCATAAGATAGAGATGTAAGGAAAAACACGAGGAGAGTGGGATTGGGGGAGAACGAGAGGGCGGAAAAAATGCACGATCCTGAGGCTGGTTTAACTGGCAAAACAAATGAGCTGACGGCAAATTAAGTGCAGCTGCCAGTTTCACTTTGCCGCGGCAACTCCTTTAAAACAAACTTAAACTGCGCTTTAAGTTTCCGTTTAAAAGCCGCCACCGAGATCATGAATCCCCACCACTTACATCTAACGATGTCCGGCCGGGCATTGGCATAACGAGTGCAAAGTTACATCCATTTTTATAATTTAATATCTATCTAATTTGGTTTGCTTAAGGTTTGCAGGGGATAAAAGAAGAAGTGAAGATTCCTTTGGGAAGCCAAGGTTTGTAGACTCCTGAAGTCCTTATTTCTTAATAAATATTATATTTATAAAGGTTATGAAAGAAAAACAATTGCGTATACGCCCTGGTGTAATTTTCGTTGCAAACTTTTGACTAAAATTGTACACTGACTGTAATAATACACTGCAAGGGTATAAAAGCACCCTTACGGCACATAATTAATTGTATTATTTTATATAATTATAATTATTTGTATTATTTTAATTCCTATCGGAAGAATCAATGCTCTTGCGGCGGACTGAGTATGCAACTGTGTGGTTATTTTAAGAGACAAAACGTTGATTAACCCTTTACTCGACTTTCGATCAAGTTCGACTGAAGCTCTCTTTCGTGTTTTTATTTTACAGTCTTATAAATAAAGAGAACATACTCTTATTCAAATAAAATCTTAATTGTGCGCACTGAAACATTTATGTATGTGTATTGCAGCAGAGTGAATACGTTCGTTAAGTTCGAGTTCACTCGCCTCTCTTTTGTTTTGTTGTCTTGTTTTTATTATTAAAATTTTTTTTTTTCAAACACAAAAGACCCTAAAGTGTAAATAATCAATATGCAAACATAAGAAAAAGCTTGCGAGAAGAACAGCACTGATTTAAAATAAATAATCAACAACATTTAAGGTTTCTAATTATAGCCACAACAAGACCACCCTAAAGACATATATAAGCATACATTAATGTACGTCTGCAACAAAGAAGCTTCTTTGTTTATAATGTCTGAAAAGTAAAAAAAAAGTTATCGAATATATGATGTCCCTCTTTTTTGCTAAAATATTTTCAGGCTGAACCAAAAAAATCATAAAATATCATTTTTGAATGTAGTTTTTTTGGATTTTATTATATGGAATGTCCGACGATTTAATATGTTGAGATTAGTAATATTTATTTATTTATTCAAACAAATCTTTTGGCTGACCAATACGCCCTTAATTTCTAGGGAAGTCTTTTAAAAGCCTTATCGGACTTTTTATAATCCTCTCTCTCTCTTAATGATGTTGGATTTTCAATGATAAGAACGCTCTTATCGGACTCTTTTCTGCACACCTTATTAATCCCCATTAAAAAGTAGCAGAAAACGCTCCTATTGCTTGCTGGGTTATTGCCAAACCAGCAATGCTTCTCAGAGCCGCAAAGGCAGTACACGCTGAACTCACTGCAAAGCGGACGTGTCTCGCTTGATTAAAATTATATTATATATATAATTATATATATGACGGGCCTCACAGATATCACTCACTTTGACATTTTTCGCGTACTGGACATTTTGAAGGCGGACTGTGAAAAGAGAAATCAAAATGAACATGTGCTGGCCATTAAATATGCAGACATCTTCAATTTCGCCGCCTCCTGCAGGGAATTTCGCCGCAGCGTTAGGTTCTGGTCGAAAACGATGTATGACGACCTGGAGATCGGTCTGCTTCAGGAGCTGCCACACAGCCACGTGACTTTAAAGTTCGAAGAAATGCACAAAGCACTGAAAGGAGCCACAGCACAAAAAGTCGACAATTACCTGGACATACATATTAGAGCAGTGTTGAAGAACCCCCAGCTAAAAAGCTTGGAGCTTTGGCACAACACTCAGTCTTGTTTCAGTTACCATCAGTATATGTTTGACGAAATCGTACTGGCTGTTTGCGGTCAATCTAAGCGGGTTGAGCTGGATAAGGATCTTCTTCCGAAAATCAAGGAGATCACTATAAACATTGCAGGCAAGTGGCCTTTTAGATCGAATAGAATTATATCCACTAATTTGCCCATACACTGCAGATCATTCGATGAACAATCTAAGCGCACTTGCAAACACTCGTATTGGCAAGCTAAGGCTAACTGCATCGTTTGCCATTTCGGATCTAAAGGAGTTCTGTGCCAGAAATCCCGCGCTATTGACCCTGGAAATAAATGCATTTAGCTTCTCCGATCATGGACAGCTAAACCAAATCGTTGGCCACTGTCCTGCGCTGAAGCAACTGAAGTTCGTGATGAGCGACAATGCCCGGGATAGGGAATATGTGAAGCTGGCACTCCTGGAAAAGCTGCAGCACCTGGAAATAGCAAAACAGCCAGAGCAGATAATGGACTTTGGCTGGGATGAAGACCATATCGGGGAAGAAATTGCATCGATTGGAGCTGGATCGAACTCCGTCCATGACGACGACTCAAGCTTAGAAAATAACACTCCTCTACTGCTACTCATCAAGGCTCTTTCCGAAAGAAAAAAACCCAAGTTAGTTCAACTCCGGCTTATGTTCAAGGTTGATGACGATGTCGTCCAGGCTATTGCCCAGCTTAAGGGCCTCAGGATGTTGGAGTGCGGATTTTGCGATACCAAAAGCATCGAGCACCTGAAAAGACACCCTACCCTCAACCGCCTGACCATAAGAAATAGAGATCATATAATTACAGATGGAATTGCTCAGCTTCTAGGAAAACATGTCACTGTGTCAAATTCCTTTACCAAAATGTCGCTAACTCAACGAGGTCAACTCTTTATAAGTACTAACGAAGCTGAACTTTTTCGATTTGTTAGTTTAGATCCTCTTCTAAGACTAGAGAGCCTAAAGTGTCTATGGTTGTCAAAAAACCTATTTAAGGTGATGGAAAGGGACCTGCACTTGTTCTTGGAGCTGGGTATTGAAATCAAGGGTGCCTGCGATATTATTCTGCAGCCTAAATCGCGATGCCTAGAAATGTCATATGACTTCGACTATGCAGGGGAAGAAATTGCACTCCCATTGGTCAGTAATATACGCTCTTTCCATTTGGTCTCCGCAGAACCGCCAACCATCCGCTTTCTTGAAAGCCTAGTAAAGGATCACAGAAACACGCTGGAGGAGATTTGTATTCAAACACCCGGCACATTATTTGAACTCCCCAAAAGTCATCATCTAGACGAATCATTAGTTGTGGCCTTAACCTTTCTAAGTAGCCTACGAAAAATCTCTTGTGAAGTTCAGGAATTGAAATTCATTCAGCGACTGGCCCAGCTGAAAGATTTGGAGGATATTATGGTGCTATCTGAGCACGATCCCCGGGAATTACACTTGACTTTGGTGCCCCTTTTAAAGAATTGCAAAAAACTGAGTTCATTCGAAATCAAGATTCCTGCCAGCGGGATAAATCAGGCGTTTGTTGAAGGCCTCCAGAACGCAGTAATGGAACATCGAGATTCAGATATGCAGGATAATTTGGACATCTGTCTAAGGATAACTAAACCAATAACCCCAGAGCAACAGGTAGGTACAAAAAATAATTAAGTATATTCCTTTATTTTAAATCCCTTTACTTGTTATTAAATGCAGACCCTTCTTGCCGGCCCTTTCAAGCTCATGATCTTGAGAACCGAATCCATTGAACATAAATACGTCTTGGACTAATTTAATATTGAGAAAATTAGAAAGCGGCTGCCTTCTATTCATGACATTTATTGAAAACTAAATAATCTTATCAAATGCACAATAATAACAATCTACATAGTTTTGAATAGTTCGCGGGTAAGTAACTTAAAAGGCCCACACATTACATTAACAACCACCTTGGCCTGGCAATTAAATAAATTTAATTTGCACCTGGAAACTGTTCGATGGCACTGCAGCTCTCCGGCAAGAAATTAAATAAATTATGCACGAATATGTACATGTACTGACAAACTGGAAAAAGACAAGTACTCGCTTAACGTGTAAGCTTGCAGTTTGATTAAATTTAACAAGCTTGTCGCTTTCCGTAAATTATTTCTACTTCCTGGGAGTGGAAGGACGACTGTATTTTCCTTTCCGCCAACTGAATGACAGGTGTTTATTTTCGGGAAATGCAATTGAGCGGAAATTCAGACGGAGGCATAGTGTCAGCTGTGCTGCGGCTCAAGATGTAATTAAATAATTACACTTGGGGAATCGAATGCTGTCGAGATGGGACATACTACTTTTGGGCATTGCTAATGTTATTTAATTACAAAGAAGGTCGAAATTCTACATTTCCTATAAATATAAATATTCTCTAGCGCCATAAAGTAAAAATTTAAACCAAGTGTGACCTGAAAAAAGCAATAATAGTTTAATGACAACAATTGCGATTTTGCAATTATTATCGGCTGCATTTCGTGAATTTTAAAATATGAAATGAGCTAGCAAATATTTGTGAAAATTGGAAACTGCCTCACGTTTAGCAAAAGGAACCCTCCCATGGCTTTGGGCCACCGATTGGCAAGGTTTTGCAATTGCAATTTTTAAGCCAGATACAAATTGAAATGGACATTTAATAGACAACAGCTGATACTCTTAGCATTGTGTGTGTGCGCCAGTGTTGCAGTGTTGAAAGTGCCTGGGGGCAGGCTGAAATGCAATGCAAATTGCGTATACGCCGTGTGTGATGCCAACTAAGCATCGAGCAGCCTCTGTTTTATTTACACACTGAAAACTCGTTGAAATACACACATTTACGGCAAGGGACAGGCGAGGAGGGGAAACGTCCGGCAGAGACAATGAATGTTAAATTATTTAGGCCGAGTGCATTAGGGCCCGAGTCCCGTCCCACAGACACAAGGCCACGCAGGCACACGGACACATTGGCATAATTTGTCAGCTGTCGGGCAATTTTGTGAGACTGCTGCTAATTAAATATGCCGACATGGCAGTATGTTTATGCAGAGCGAGCAAATCTGCAAAGTAGTTGAGTGCCGTGCAAATAGCCAGCCCAGACACAACTTGGCAAATCCCATCGAAAGCCAATCCTGATGCGGATCTGGGCAAACACCGATCTGGGCCCAGAGCAACACACAAAGAACGCCCAATCAGCCAGGTCGCTTAAGTCCACTTTTAATCAGACAAAGTCAACGGATGCACTGGTCCGTGAAACCAGATTCTTGTGGCCTTTTCATTTGCCATTAATCCAGGTCTTGGACGAGCCAGTAGGCCATAAATATTTGTGTTAATTTTCCTCTCATTAGCAGGGATCCCACTCAAGTCGTGAGCATTTAATAAAGGCTTGAAACTGCTGGAGATAAGTTTTCCTGTTTCCACTCTTTTGTTGCCAGCTGATATTTAAATTGGTAACCAAAACCCGGTCATACATCGCATTCTCATCTCCGGCCGTGATAATCTTTATTGTTTCACAGTTCAGTGACACAAATTTGCAATTGCAATTGAATGAATTCTCACATTTCGGCTGCGGGTTTTCCATTCACATTCAGCGATAAGAGCTGAGAGCAAAAAGTGCCGTGATACATGTATTTTTATTGATGCAAAAAGCCCACATATGTATATATAAATTCCAGGCCATGGCCTGGCCCTATGAAATGCATTCAGTGACATCCTCAAAAGCCAGATGTACATTTATTTTAATCAAGGCTACAGAGGTCAACACATGCCACGATATTTATTTAAGGCATACCTCGAAAGTTTATTAAAATACATTATAGCAGAAAAAAAAGAGCAGCGCTAATTATGCATTTAATACGAAAAAATATCAGCCCTGAAGCCAGGCTTAAATATTTGTGCACTTAATTACAAAATGCATTGCGAAGAATTATGAACTCGAATTTATCGGTTCGCTGACTTTCGGCGCATCAATTCAGCCGTTAAAGTCGGCAAGTTAACTCTATATGGTTTTAATTATTTAAATTTGTAAAAGCGAATATATAATGAAAACAAAAAAAAAAAAGAACTGACAAATAATTCACAGGATTTGTCTCATATTGTTCCGCCTGTTTGCCTTTATTATTGTAAACCTAAAGATGCATATATTAACTATGCAAGGATGCAGTATATGAATTTAATTGTTCAGATAGATTTGTTACGTGGAATGTCAAAGGGTAAGCCTTTGTTGGTTGTCTGAAATCATTAATAATAAATAAAGCAAAGGAAATTTAAGGATTTTAACCAAAGAATAAAATAACAAGGCTAAATTAATTTGTTTTTATTTTATATATGCTTTTAAATGTAATAAGGAAGTAATAGAGAAAAAGCTAATTAAAAATTAAAATAAATATATTTATTTTGTATGCATTTTCCTAAAGATTTTCTTAAACTACCCATAACTTAGATGAAAGTCTTTGACTAATCAATTTGCAGCCAACGAGGACAGGTTACTCTCAGCTCCCTGGCGACGCGATGGTTATTTTATCTCCTGGAACCCTTCGAAGGCCATTCAATTAAACCGTTCTCCCCGGGTCCGATTGGCCCTTTAGCCCGCCTTACCAATTATGTACCTTTCTGCGCAACCAATTAGCCATTTTGTGCAGACTCGCAGGTGAGGAGGGGACACAGCATCGGATACCCGGGGAACTGTGTCTGAAACTTCAAACCGCCACATTGAGCAACCGGAGGACGGCGAGGGGCTGACTGGTGGTGGTGCCTTTAGCCGTAAACCAATTATTCGAGGTCCCCGAAGGAAGCCTCGTGTCGTCCTTGTCAATTAATTGGATTATTTATGTGTATTTTGATGGGAACAAAACGCAATCACTTTGCACGTGTGTGACAGAAACCCCGGCCTGGGGAAATACGCCGACGCAAGTCTGTCAAACGAATTTCATGCAATATAAATTCCACATTTCAGCCCGACATTAATTCTGGCTCCTGAAAACAAATCTTTGTTCCACCAAATAGGTCAATTATTTGCCGAACATCTGTTTAACGCCTCGATAAGCAGGGTCATTGAGTTAATGAGAGAGAAAAATGCACATTAATGCATTTTTCAGCACATTTGCATACATTAATAGGCCGTTAAAATTCGCATATGCAATGGCTTTTTAAGTATAGGGAATAAAATTAATTGAAAAAAAGCTAGATGGGATGTAGGAAAAGCTTAAATGATGCGGTAATTAAAAGCGTAAAGATTTCATTGAAAAAATGTTAAATAATACACTTAAAAATGAGAAATTTAGTGTACTCACCTCAAATCTATTTAGTGAGTTATAAAGCTATTAACGCCTGTTAAATTCTTATCTATACAAATTCAACCCATACAAGAAATAACTAAAAAACTTAATAACTCAATAACTTAATATTAAATCAAAGAGCTGCCAACTGTAAAACCACACGACAACACTCAAGGAAGGGAGGCACTCATTGATTGCAGAGCTCTGTTTCTGGATATTGCTGTGAAATGTCCCTTGGCAAATGCACTTCCTTGGAAAATACCATTGAAATTGCCCTGTGATGTCTGCACCCAGCAGAATACGACTAAGACTACGACAACGAACCCTTCAACAATGACATTAAGAACTACTACCATCAATGTCTTTTTGTTGGCCGGAAAACCCCAGGCTGTCAAGGCGGCAGGATACGTTTTATATATATAAATATATATCTATATATAAAATGTATACATATGTACATGGGATTGAGCTTGACAAAACCCTAGTCAGAACAGGATGCGACACTGATGGCTTTGTGTTCGATAAATGTCAACAAGTTGAGCAAGTTTTAATTGAAACACTTCAGCAAGTTGTGCATCTTGGCACCGAATTTTGCACAGCATTTTAAAATGTTTCGAAATATCCAATTACAAAATCATTCGATGGAGCGGCAGTGCATCGTGTCAGGCCAGTTCAGGAGTCAACAAGCCAAAGGATTTTGCCAAAAACTTTGCGACTTCTGCTCGGGGCCAGGTCCTGAAAGTGCAGATTGTAAGCAGTGAAAAGGTCACACGGATTTGTTTCGGGCCTTTGTCAGGCGATGCAATTACTTTCTCAAGTTCTCAAACGATGCCGGGCACAAGACAATCAATTCCCCACTCTTGTACGACAAGTTAATTAATGTCCCACGATTTTGTATTCAACTCGCCTTAAAGGCTTTAAAGTTTCACTCCTTCGAGCTCCGTCTGGCCCCCAAATCGAAGTCAATAAATGTTCTGGCCAGAACTTTTCCCAATCTCGGGAAAACTAAAACTTTGGCGGCTGAGGCCAAACTGAAATCAAAAAGATAATGGAATCATTAACTGGGGAGTGAAATTTTTATCAAAAGATAAGTTTTGTTATAGAATAACTGGGACCGTTGCTCGCCAGAGTGCGTCATAAATGGAAAAGTTAAACTGACAAACAGACAGCAAAAAAAAAATTCGAAAATAGAAACAATAATTTCCGCCCGCAACCCCTATCTCGCCGCAAGGACACAATAGCCGCTTCCGGCCCGCCAACTTGCTCCTCTTCTTGCGGCCCGCTTCCGCTTATCCGTGGCATTCGCTTGACGGCTTTTGTGCCCACACTTGACGTACTTCCGTCTGCGACAGTTGCCATTTTGTTTTTCCCCCGCATCCGTCTCCGTCTCAGTCACCGTCCCCGTCCCTGTCCATCTCTGTTTATCCGCAATCACTGTTCGTTTGTCCCGCTCTCTGTTTTCTGTCATTGCGAAATAAAAAGGAAATACAGAAAGAAAAAAACAAAGACTTTGTAGATTGCCCAACAGGTAAAACAGTTTTTTCCCGTTCCTTTTCCCCTCACTCCGAGGCTTTTTCTAATTATAAATTGTTTTCAGCTTTAAGTGAAAAATTCTACCAAATTGTTTCTGACACATTTCATTAACAGTTCAGAGTTTCGCATAATTGAAAAAGCCGCTCTCCACCCCTGAAAGGCCGTTGAATTTTACTTTTAACTTTTTCGACTTCGAAAGCCTAAGGAAATGCGTGGGTGAAATATAAATAAAACATTTTCTTTTGGGAAAATTAAATTCTGTTTTTAAAACAACTGACCAAGATTTCTTCTTCTGGAAATCTGGAACCTTAAAACTAAAAAAAAATTACATATATACATTTGAAAATATACTCCACATCACTCAGATTAATGTTAAAAGTTCAGTGGCTGTTATCGAACGGAATAAAAGATTTTTGTGGTCCAAAGCATTCGACTTGAACTCCTTCAACGAATGCGAACTGTGACGGCCGTGGATTAGGAGATGTAATGTGTTCTTCGACTCGATCTCCTCCAGCACTTCGGCGGCTCTGGAGACGAAGCTGGGACCAATGTTGTAGTCGAAGATGCGAAGGAAGCTGAGATTCTTGCAGCTCCGAATCACCTGTAGATAAGTCGTGGATATATCCATGCCTTCCAGCGACGTAATGCGCAGGCTCCTGAGTGAAGTGAGCTCACTCAGGTATATCACAAAGTTGGGATTGGCAAAACTGCAGTCCAGGGACCTTAGGGACTTCATATTGGCCAGCGACTTGGCCTCAGTGTCTGCACTTATTTCTCCCTTGATTCTGAGGACTTCTAGTTTTCTTTCGCTGGCCAGGAAGTCAAAGATCATGGCTAGATGATTTCTGTTATTTCGATGGCAGGCGAAAAGACTCCATTTATTAGATCGGTCTATATGGAAGCTCAGGTCCTTCAGATGCGGCAACTGCTTCACTATATCCCTCAGATTTGAGCTGCTCACTTTATCGGAAAGATGAAGGGTCCTCAGTTTACCCAGGGATCTGCAGTGACGCATTAGATTCCTAGGAGTCAAGATTACATCCAGCTGACTCAACTCTCTCAAGTTTATGGTGCCCCGCACTTTACAAATGAACATTGTCATACGTTAAGTAATCATCTTGTTAATCACACATTTAATCACTTACTTGGCACTGATAAATACAGCTTTCTTAGACGGGGCAAATCTCTTAAAGCCCACAGTATCTGTTTGACGATCGGATGTGGATTTACCTGACAAAGCTTGATGGACTTGAGATTACCCATGCTTCGGATCAGGTTGCAAAATTTTGAAACTACATTATGGTGCTTTATATCTGTATATTTGTCATTGAATAAACTAACCAGATCGTCGGCGAATATGTTTAGCTTCCGGACACTCGGAGCTACCAGGCTCAGCAAGGTCAACTCCCTTGGGTCAACGTCGCCAATAAACGAAACATAGGAATATTCGCAACGCGACCGGTCAAGGAAGATATTTCGAAATCTGCTGCAGGTTTGAGCGAAACTGATTTGGCCTTTAATGTCCACATATTGAAGTATCTTCTGAAGACAGTAATCGTTTAGGTCTAAAATTCCAGTGTATACATCCATTGCAGTGAGCAGTAAAGTGGTGACTGTTTGCAATTCAAAAGTCTCATTCTTTTCAAAAGTGCAAACTGCAGGTGATAGCTTAAAGCGATACCCACTTCTTGGTCAGATAAGATAAGAGTGTTATCTCGAAAAACTATTCAATTTTATAGCGTGGGTGCCTTGTAGAAAAAATAACCAGAGTAATTTCATGCATTTCTGTAAACTTAATAAGAATTTTCCAGTGACAGCCGTTTTTAATTGGCAAACAATAAAACTTGCGAATCAAGTGACTTAAAGCGCAGCCATAAAGGGTTAAAACTTCAACCAATCGCCTGGCTTTCGCATTTAAATGTTTAATATCTACACTTAACAGGCCTTTTAAAATTCTATAAATATTAAAAAATATCAACAGGCCAGGACACAGAATGCACACCCACCAGCACACACACACACACACTGGCACCTGAAAGCATTAACTTTTATTGGCACGGCACTACTACTGACCTACTTTATATAAAACCGAGAAGGCTCAACTCACACACACACACACCCCGCACACTCACCTGCTGACAGCTCTCACGCACGGGAAATACAAGCAGCGGCAGGGAAAGCGGAAAAGCCGTGCGCAGCGGGCATGCTTTGATCTATGGCCCTACTGCCAGGCATTTTCCTTCTCCTACGCCAGGCTTTTCCACAAAGGTCTCCGCCAGCCACAGCTGTACAACTTTTCAGCGGCCCTCGAAGTAATTTCTTTGCCACGCCCGTTAATTAAATTAACCCAGCAAGGGTTCGCACATCCTGCCATTGCCATTCTGCTTCGAACCGCCGACTAGCCATCGTGGGTGACCAAATTTAAGGAAATTTCGCTTAGCATCTTGGTAAAAAGAGATTGCTTCACATGTTTTGAAGACACAATTTGTAATAAATAAATGGGAAATATTTATTTATTTATTTATGTAATGTAAGAGTAGATTAAAAAACTAAACTAACAAATTAAAATATAGTACGAGCTTCCAGGGCCATCGACTATATACATGGTATTTTATAATATTATTTTACAATTTGTTGGTGCGTGTTTATATATTATGGTACCTATAATTGAGACTCTTTAAGAAATTTGGTTATATTTTTTCTTTGATTTGTCTTTCAGTTCACGAATATATAAAATAAATATTTAATATATGTATAACAAGATGACTAGTTTCTAGATATTCAATACTTTGTATAGTATAACAAACAACAACATATAAATCAACATTACATTCTTTAACAATAAAGAGTTTAACAAGCTAGATAAGTGATGTCCTATGGCCATGTATCATGTGTCAAGGTCCCAACAAAATGGCTAAGAGAAAGCATGCAAAATCTAACACCCAGCACACTATCGAGTTACTTAGCCCCAAAGCACGATTAAAACCTAAACGAGGCAGCCGCAGGACATACTTTAAAATCGAAAATAAATAGCGAGGACAAATCTCATGTTTCCAAATAACCCATCGATCTGCCCCCTTATGAATATATAACAGCGAAAAATGCCTCCATCCCCTCAAAGTGCTCCAAAGAAACCATTTTAAATAATTCAAAGCCGCAGACAATGCCCAGGGGCAGGATGCGCACATAAATGAAAGTACGAGTATCCAGTATCCAGAGACAAGTGTATGTGCGATGGCATTGGATAAAACGAGTAGTGTCTTGCAGTCAAAGTGCGTGTATGCAAGGAATTATCAAGTGTTGTCAACACAAACACTCGCACCCGCCTAGATGTCCTCCTGGAGCGTCGGCGCTACAAAGGACCCTCACGCACACCGCACACACAACAAAGCCACACAAACGGCGCCTTATGTAAAGTGAAAGTGTGCGCGGGCGTGTCATAAGAATGGCATAAGGCCACCTCCCGATCTCCGTGCGCCCTGCCAACCATCGCAAACACCCTTGTTTGTGCGATTGTCTGTGCGACAATAAACGAACTTACACATGCGAGAAATGCGTCGGGCAAGGAAAACGACCGGAAAGGCATACATAAATAAGTTTCCGGATTAAACGCGCACCTCCCCCAGCTGTTTTGGCTTGGGCAAGGACAAGGACATTCTCGCAAGTTGTTGCAATAAAAGCGAAATGGAACCGGGCCCCACCAAACCCAAATAAGCCAATCTGAGCTCATATTTGGGCGATTTTCATCACGCACATGAAAGACAGATGTGCGTTTATTCGGGTTAAGGGTTTTCTGACCACATGCACTGCATGGCACTTAATTCAAGAGGATTTCTTTGAGAATTTCCTTTCCCGAATCTTGCTTCTGTCCTGTATTCAAGTTAGAAATATATTTAAGACTTGCATATATCAATATGGTTTGCTTTGATTTGAAAACTTTTAAATAAGGAATTCCCACACTAAATGGGTAATTGGATATTTAATGGCTTATGAAATGTTGATGGGACAACTGATGGTGTTACGCAGTTACATAATTCCATAAAGCATTTTATTTCAGCATCTTTGGACATAAAGCATTTTGTGTCATGGCGGTTAACGCGTTTTCTTCGCCGCTTGTTTGTTTGCTGCCTGGCCAAAAAGATATTTCATTTTTATTCTTCTGCGTCGTGTCCCTGCACGTGGTCCGCATTCGCATTCGCATTCAATATTCAAGAGTCTCAACAAATTACTTGAACCCTTTTCATGGCCCGTCGGAGGCCCCAGAAGGCTTTAAGTCATTTGTCAAAAAGCGCAAAAACGGCTTACGAGAAGGGATACACAGGGCCAGCAGTCTCGCTTTCACTTTCACACTTTCTTACTTATGCAAATGCGGCATTCTCATTTGCTCAGCGGAGACAACGCAGGCGGCTAAAAAGGGGATAAAACATAATACAATATCAGAGGTCCTGCCTTGCGGGCAGGACGACTGGCAAACACATCGCCTGTCATCTTTTTCGCACATTAGGCCCACTTTATTTCACGGCCCGACGTCTGATTAAATTACACACATTTCTGGACAGGCGACAGGCGCTGACAGATCATTGAAGCGCAAACTAACATCAGTCCTTTTGGGTAAATAAAACTCAAAACGAGAAAGGAAGCTATCATCGGCACGCCGAAGTTTCTATATCCTTGCAGCTTACAATTGGAAGCTATATGATATAGTAGTCCAATCTTGATCAATTATGACCGAAATTGCAGACTAATACAAAGTGGACATATCTCAAATATTTTTTCAAAAATGTTCACAAAAATGTATAAATCGAGTTTTGAATGCAGAAAAGTTCTCCATTAAAAACCAAGAAGAAAAAACCAAACTAGACTGAAATCGGTTGAGTTTAAGCCAAGTTACGACCAAAAAACCACTGAAAAGGTTCGCTATTTTTGAGCCAAAGCTATTCCCATTTTTATAAAAAAAATGAAAGGGGTTACATCGTCAAAATTGTCAAAAATTGACCAAAAAATATAAATCGAGATTTAAATGCAGAAACGTTCTCCATTAAAAATCAAGAAGAAAAAACCAAACCAGACTGAAATCGGTTGAGTTTAAGCCAAGTTACGACCAAAAAACCACTGAAAAGGTTCGCTATTTTTGAGC
>VNJV01017543.1:0-79393 GCA_008042635.1 Drosophila nikananu
GGACCCAGTAGGATACAATAGCCAACCAAAGGGGAATGCTGGCCACGATGGAGAATGTTCGCCAATTCCTAAAGGCCAGCGCTATCCAGGGCATCAACATGGTGCAGGGCGAATAGAACAGCAGCAGGGACAAGTTGGCCACAAGCGTTCGGTACTTGGGGCCGACGTACTCCAGAACTGGAAATGAAGCACTATATGATGTACGAGCATTTAGGACTTTTTTTCGCCCACTCACTTACCCAAAATATACACAGCGAACGCCGCGAAACCCTTGGCCATGGAGGTACCGACGCTACCAATGATGGCGAGGGAGCAGCTGCTGACCAAGGCCGCCACTCTGCCGTAGCCGAGACTGCCCACAATGGAGCATACTTGTCGTCCTCGCAGACCCACGCGAACTCCATGGTGGCCGTGAGGAAGGGCATCTCCGAACTATTGAACTCGTAAACGTGCCTGGATAGCGATGTGTCAATCATAGCACTTTGGTTTCGGGCATATCGGATCTTCGAATAGTTGGTACTATATATTCGGCACTGACTGTAGGAGCCATCCTTCTCCCGGGGAATGGAGAGCTGCTTGCGCAACTCCTTGTCCGTCATCAGCTCCAGCTCCGGCTCGAAACAGTGGTAGTCGTTGGGAGTCAGGGTCATGAATATCTGTCCCAGGTACACAAAGGCAGTGATATAGCAGAAGGGGATCATGAAGAGGAATAGTCGCCACTGGAATCTGCCGAACTGGCCGAGCATCGGCAGCAGGTCATGGAAATCGATGTAGTCGGAGGGCTCCCAGGAGCGCCTTGCAAACGACAACTGCGACTTCGGTGCCCAAAACGAGGAATTGGTTCGGCGTTCCCTTGCAATGTCCTGTGTGTCCCCAACAGAAATCCGTTTTTCCGCCTTATTCTTTTCAAAGACGAGCCTGTTCTCGTGTCTTTACTCAAGGAAATATTTATGGTTTTGTGACAGCTACTTACCTCTTGCTATTATCCACGGGCTTGTCGTCCTTATCACTCCTTCGATCACGGGGCTTATCATTTGCCATATTAATTATCCAATTTAAATGATAAAATCTGACAGAAAAGATCTGGCGTCCTGTTTAAAAGCATATCAACGAGGAGAAACCAAAAGACTTATTTGGTATTTATTGTAGTAAGTTCCCAATTTCCTTCCTGTAACCTCATAACACGATGTCCTCCTATTAAACCTACTTTTCCCCGCAGTTCTGTCTTGCTTGCTTTATCACAGCATTTGAAATCCTCCTCCTCTGTACAGCACATACAGATTTAATCCTTAGATTACATTTAATCATTCCTGACTTGTGGTAATCCTTGCATTATCCTTCGCGATGACTCGATGATTTTCCATACCACTGAATTGGCTTTCATTTCCGGTTTGGTAGCGACAACTGGAGCACGAAATCGGCATTGTCATTGACTCGAGGCAAGGAGGAGGAAGAGACCCTTCCGGCATGGCGTCATTCCTCGCGGCTGAGGTAGACTCATCCCGAATGCTAGGCACGTTAATTAAAAGCTTACGCAAATCTAATCGGAAAGTAAACCACAGGAGCCGTGATAATTTGCGGTATTGGCAAAGCCAATTCAGTTTGTGGCTAATTGCAGGAAAGTTCGGTGTGCCGCAGCCGGGGTGCATGCAGTTGTCCCGGCGAAACCGCCTGTTGCTATAGCGTTTTTTCCCTGCCAGCGCATGCGTTATCCCTGAAGTGCCCCGCTCTCTCAACCATTTTCGAACTTTCATTCATAAATGATTTTCGATAGGAATTTCGAAGAGGAAACCACACTGGTTGCCTTCGGAGGAGGACTGTGCCAGTCCCGATGTGACGCTCAATGACAGCGGTTCGCGTTGCTGAAGTTTATACATATATATCAAAGATCGCATAGTTTTACGCCCGGTCATGCCACATAAATCAGTGTCATAAATCAGCTGCGCGTCTTGTGTGCGGAATAATGTGTCAGTGTCCGTGTACCAAAAGCAGCAAGGCTATATCCTAGATATCTATCTGTGGAGTGCCAAATAGAAAAACTCGTGGGAAGAAAAACAACTAGAGCAAACAAATTAGCCGTTTGGCGGGAAACAAGGATTAAGATAAAGGTGCCAGGATCCTTGCCTGCGAAAGTGCCGAAAGTCAAGTGAAAGTGGCGGCAGCCGTTCCATAACCCAAATCCCTCATCTCCCATGTTCAACCGGCGTGTGGCGTGAGCGACTTAAAGATGGCCATCCTGGAGTCTTGTTGCTTCTGGAAGGACGTGCGGAGTGGCAGCTTTGCCTGTGCCATCTACACGTTGGTAGGCCCTCTGCATGAATATGAATAATTTGCCAAAGATAAGCGATCCAGAGAGCACATGTGTATGAATTCCCCTTGGGTACATTTTCAGCCAGACGGCAAACAACTCTGAAAAGTTTCTTGACTTTTTTGGTAACTTTTTAATAGAAGCAGTACAAAAGTTACTAATTTATCTAACACCCCCAGATTGGTCATAACTGAAAATAAATTTAAAAGCATCTAAAGGCATTGTAAGACATTTTTGTAAAAGAGAATAATATTAACATAACTTTCGCAATTAATCAAGGAAATGTTTCTGCATATATTTAAAATTTCGTCGGAAATACACCGATTTTTATTTCAGCTTCTGTGGGAACCTCTCAATATAAATACTCATAAAGTTACAAGTTTTTATAACATCCAGAACTTAAAATGAAATACCCTTTCAATGAATTATAGTTCAAAATTTTTAATTAATATGTACATTTAGATAGACTGTCTTGAGTCATAGCATTTTAACTCTTTGCTCTTGATGTGGTCAACAAAATAATGTCAGAATTCCGTTGTAATCTTAAACAATCAAAATTAATCTAACTGTCAGCCACAAATTAATATTGTCTCCTATTACGCAAAATACACGCATTATTCTGCCTTAATGCCTGTCATAGTACATTCCCATAATTGAAGCTGTCAAAAGCCATGAATTAGAACGATTCACATTGAAATTTAACGAAAATATCTCGAAGCTGGCATATTATCGAGGAGGAAGGAACGCTCCTTGAGCAATTATGGCACTCAATTTTCACTTAAACTGGCTTTCGGAGAAGGAAGACTCCATTTCGGGGCTTCTGTCACAAAAACCGTGTGGCTTCATTTCCGGGTATCCTCGTGTGGTTCTTGCACTCAAAAAAGAAATATTTCTTTATATAAATTTAATTTATCTACAAAACCTACTTATCCTGTTTCGATAAGATTTAAGGTTTCATAACGATTTTTTTCTGTTGCATGAAATCTTTCATTCCAGGATAATCATTTCAAGTAAGATTTTATTTCCTGTGTATACATTCTCCCTTTTTATGCAGGTTTACTTTGGCTTCTCGACGCTTATGTTTTTGTTCTACCTGTTTGAGGAGCAGGAATTCCTGCTGGGACAGCGGACGCAGCCGATGGGCGAAAGCCTGCTGGAGAAGGGTGATGTGACTGTAGGTGAGGCCAAAGCTCCCTGCTCCTTTCATGCCTTCATTTTTGCCACGAGAGGTCCCGGAAAGCGACTCAATTATGTGTGATTTATGCCTTTTGCAGCGACTGTGATATTCAACGTTTTGTTTCTCTTTTGCTCGATGCTGATGGTGTTGTCCTCGGTTTTGTTGATCCTGGGCCTCCAGCAGGTGAGTGTGTGAGTAACGATGTTGCGAACTCCCCTCCGACCACATCTTTCTGTGGAATTTACAGAACCGCCGCCTGCTGCTGATACCCTGGATCCTGTTCATGCTGGGCGACCTGCTTATCGAGTGCTTCCACCTGGTGCACCTGACCCTCTCCCGCCGCGTCATATTCGATCCGATTGTGGGTTTCATTTTCACCATGGACTTTTTCATCTTGTGCCTCAATGTGAGTTTAACATTCTGTGAAATCTCCCTTGACGGTTTCATTTATGGACTCTTACCAGCTCTACTGTCTGCTGTGCGTCATCTCGCAGTATCAGGCATTCCGGCTGCAGCGCGCGGAGCTCCAGCTGGCGGCCACAGCGGCGTCGGTAGGTATTCGGTGAATGTGTTGTGCCAGCCCCAAGTATGCTTACCTGCCCTTAACCCTTAAACCATGTACCTCCAAACCCAAGCCTATTGTGGTCTTCACAGCAGCCGAGAAACTGACCAAATCGGAGCAGCAGCAGCGGCAGCAACAGCACCAGCAGCAACAGAGTCTGCTGCAACAGCTGGAAACCGGATGCGGAAATGGAAATGCAAGTGCCAAGCGTCGGCGGATGCTAGCCAGCCCGCTAATAACCTCCCAGCGGCTCACCAACTTTTCCACCATCACCGAGGAGGAGGAGCAGCAGTCCCGGACAGGTCAGTATTAACCGGCTGCAATAATTCGCAACTAAAATCGTATAACAACCTTTAGGCCACACAGCGGAGCTGCCACAGCCAAACGGAGAGCAGATGACCCAAATACCCATTATTTCTCTGGCCTGCAGCCCGGCCCATGGCAGTGATGCAAGTGTAGTTCGTCACTAAGCCAACCTTTCGTCCTGTTACGTGTTTTTGTTCCCAAATCCCCAAAAGGCACAAGTTTAAGCAAGAGTTCAGATATTTTTATAAATTGATTGACCTAAGACAGCAGAATAATAAAATGAGATTTCCATGGGAAACCCTGTTACTTGGCAGTATCCTCCTATTTATTTTTTCATCACATTTCATTTGCGTGCCTTTTCCATGGAAACGGAACTGCAACTAACGGAGAGGGAATCCAAAGCCAAATACCAGGAAGTGATAAAACCCTTTGCCTTGCAGTCGACAAACAACAGATTTGCATACGTCTGGGTCAACTGGGAAATACAGGAGAGCTTCCTTCACTCTGAACCCGCAGTTTTCGAGTTTGTGAATTTCTAGGAACGGATAAATTAAAAATTAATTGCTTTTTTCATGCCTTTTTATAGGACTTGTTTCTTAATTTAAATTAAGTGTTCCAAAAGGGGGATATAAAACTCTAAGGGATTCAAATCTTCAGTTAAGGTGTTTAAGAGCGTGCTTAACAATTAGTCCAGGATTAAAATCCCCTAATAACAGTGGTCAAAACTGGGAAATCTCCTTAATCTCCAATAACACCCCCAAAAGTCATCTTACCGAATTCCAACTGTATTCCTTCAACGAATTTCAGTTTGTCAACAATGCCAACAGGATGTGAGCTCCGTTTCAACTCCAGCTTCTTGCCAGGGCAAACTATTCAGTCAAATGACCCCTGGAGTCGTCGTCTGACTTTTTGAAATATTTATTCAAATGTGTCAGCTTCACCCGAGAAGACAGCCGCAGGACGTACACAAAAACAAAATAGAAAACCCTAAAACAACAAGAAAGGGGATAAAAATGAACTTTTAAAACTTAATTAGGTTTTGGGAAAATGCTGACTGACCCAAGAAGGGCCAGGGATTGAGCACGGGTTAAGTGGTTTTAGTTGCCGGGTAATGATATTCAAATTATGCTTAAAGGCCTTAATTAAAAACCTTTTTCAAGATAATCCATGCAAGGACAACACACAGATGTCATCAGTCCTCCTAGCGACAGAAGCGTCATTAAATGGCACTAAATCACTCGGCTGAATTGGCCCTGTTAATTAAACCCCCAGGTGGGGATGCACTGACAAATGACATCGGTCTTCGGGCTCCGCTGCCTGGGAACTGATGAGCGATGTAGGGACATAGAAGGAACACAGGAACAGGGCTTCATGGCCGCCAGCTGTCGATGGCAAAGGACCCGAGGGCCATTCGCAAACTGTTGTCCAGCTTCTCGACTGTAAAATGGAACTGAAGCGTCATCTATGACACTGTGAAAAATGTTTTTGCAGGTCTTGTACGATTGGTTTGCCCCACAGAAAATGGGTATCAAATTGGACACGGACTTCTGATTATAAAATTGGTATAAACAAGATTTAAAATAAATAAATATTGATATACTCGTACAGTTGATATGTTGTAGCCAGTTTATATATATTTTTTTGGTCTGTTCAAGTTTTGAGCGAACATGGGAACAGGGTCAAAAGGTATGCACACACATGCTCATGGATGGATACTATACAAACTCCAGCCCCCACATGTTGAGTCAGCAGAGTGGGCACTGTTATTACATTTGTGAAAAGTCGCTTTTGTGCTCAAATATTGACATTGCCGCTGGCAGCAACATTCCGCACATTCCTATGACATATCCCCTTCAAGTCGCACCTCTTACATTCTCTAAACAACTGGACAGACAGTAAAATCTGGCTCAATGGATCCCTAAGTGGCCAAATGGAGTAGCAAGTCAGTTGTATAAATATCATATTTCCAAGTAGCCGGGACTCAATGCAACGCAAATACAAAAGATTAAGAGTTAAAGCTTCGTTCAGTTTGTAATTTTTTCCTCTATTTCCATTAATTTTTGGTACCTGTAGCCGTACAATGAATATTTCGAATTGCAACCTTTCCGCCTCCCAGGGTTTTGAGCCTTTGAAGCAAAGAGAATTTTTGGCCCAGCATGCAATCCGGTCGGAGGTCATTGATTTAGAAGCCGTGGAATGCTCGTTAAATTACTCTTGATTGGTTTTTGTTCAGGAAATCGATTATTTTGACTATGGCGGTTATTTTTTGGTTGTGAAAAAATATTTGCTGGAAAAAATATCTGCACGCTGATATGAATATATTTTTGATTAAGTCAGCACAAAGATATTTTTGCAACTCCCCAGGAATGTTGCATAAAATAAACAAATAAATACCATGAGCTGGAACAATATTTGTAGGACTATAATAAAGATAGGAAAATAAATATGGGAAAATATTGTCTTTAAAACACGTTTAAGCTTTTAAACTTTACACTAAAGGAACTGCAGCATGCAAGTAGCAGCAACTAAGCCGGCATATGTATATAGAAGCATTTTTAATTTGTAGATCTGCTAATAACGCAGGCTTTGCCTTCTCCTATTGTTGAATTCCTGAAAATGTTGCAGCACTCGCAGCGCAAATCCTGCGAATTACTTGCAGCATTACCAACAACCAGCATCTGACTTCTTGCCTGGTCTCTTTAAAGTTGCCATTGTGTGGCACTTAAGGGATATAAGTGAGTGTGCACCACAATCTCAGGATACCTCCTAGATCCTGTACACAAACACACACATCACACGGCACAGAAACGCGCCCGCTTTCTATCTAATTGCTAAGATGGCCGGCCGCCGCTCGTCCCCTAGTCCTGCTGATGTCAGGATAATGAGTTTTCCATTAGCGCGTGAGTGCGGCAATATTTGCCGAGTGTCTCCGACTGGTTAAGTGAACACTCAATTAAAGCATAAGTGAGATCAAATGGAATTCCCAACCTATACAGACGGTCGAAATATTTATATAGATAATATATAGATACTACATCTTTAATGAGACGAGGAGGTAGCTGCAAAGTTTGACAGCCTACTGGCTATGGAAGTGTAACACACAAAGGATGTCTAACTTTTATGGGATGCAGCAACTTTATGGGTTCATTTTTCACACAAGGGAAATTGAAAAACTCGTGTCTATTTAATCCGACAAAAGACTTATTCCATTGTAAGAGTCGCTCATGGGATTAAATTAAATGTTAAAATTTAAGTCAACTTTCCCCATGCTCATGGGCAATATTAACAAATTGCGGTAAAAGCTTAAAAGGACATGCTTTTCCTGCCTTTGGCAGACTTTTTTGGACTTTTCCTTGATTTATAGCATATGACAAGTGGGAAAAATTTGCCATGAATATGAGTACACAAGGGAAAATTATTAAAGACCAAGGGTATTAAATTTAAAATTTTAGAACTTAAAGCATTAGGGCTTAAGTATTAAATTCTAGGTAACGAAATCAGAAAACCTAAGTCAGAATATTAAATAAGCAGACTGTTACTAGCTTCTTATTTATTTAAAGCAAATCTTCTTTTGGCCTTCTACCTTTTAAAAAAGAGTGTTCAACTTTAATTTCTCACATTAAATTTCTTAAGTAATGTACAAGGCTCTTAGTTTCTACTCAGTGTTTGTATATTTTAAAAAGGCAGAAAGTAAACACCGACTTTTGGGGCAACTTGACGCTTGACGAAAGTGGCAGCCAGTTTGTCACTCGCTTTATTGCGTATACGCAGCGTGTTGGCCGCCGGAGATGTGAGCAGCGAATGCGGAAGAGTCGATATGAAAGCCAGTTGCCAGGAAATTTATGTAGATTTATGTGGATGCTCGCTTAAAGCACATCCCCACACTCGCCGACGGATACGTGTCGTCGTCTGTATACATTCAATTAGAAAATTAGCATTCAAATGAAGTTAATATTCACGCACCAAAAGAGAGGCAGAGATCATAAAAGATGTAAGCATCTTAATGAATATTAAATGATAAAAACAATTTGGGTATTAAATTCGTGTTGTCTATTCATGAGCAGCTCTGATTGAAACATTAAATGTTGCTGCTTCAAGATGCGAACCTAATTCCCCCGAAGGAGACACTAGCTTTTGATGGTCATTTTAGGCGGCTTACGAACGACTTATTCAATAACAGCAGGCAGTCAAGTGTAAACTATAAACAGCTTTCGGGCTTAAAGCTAAGTTGGTAGCTGCCACAGAATTCAAGCCGACACATATTGAAGCCAAATAAATAATTAGGACATAAGTCCGCAAAGCATTCACATTAGCGTGCAAGCGTTTGTCAGCAATAAATCGTCAAAGTAAATTATGCGGAACGAGCGGGGGGCTTAAACATCAATCTTGTGACCCCGAAAGCCGTGGGCTTAGATGACACCTCAGCGTGTAGGAATAATGGCGACTGGGATGCTCTGGAAATTAGACAGATGTCCCCCACATGTGAAGGAGGCCCATTAAGAAGCGAGTACTTCCCGGAAAACGTAAGCCAATTTTAATTGAGTCTCTTTTTCTGGCGTGGCTTCAAAGCGAAAAGTGTGTGCGCAAACATTTGACCTTTTTTCAACATTAGCATACGGCACACAGAAAGGGTTCACTCGAAGTCCTTGCTCAAAACAAGTATCCTTTGCGCAAATAAAACCTCGGGAAGCCAGGATACCAGACAAAAAGGTACAAGGACCAATTTCCTCAGTCTTAAGTTTTTCGTTTACCTTGTGGCATTACTCCCAAAGAAGGCCCGAAATTGAATTTATTTGTTGGTGCTTTAACTGTTCCGTGTTCTTTTTGCTTTTTACGAGAATTTTAATTTGAAAATGAAAACGAACAAAAATATTTTATTACTGGCCGGGTGAACGAGTCAAATACCCTTGTCAAGCTTCATTATAGAATATGATCTAATTTATATACTAAATAGTGCCATTAATTTCTAAAGCTTTAATTTGAATAGTTAATGTTATTTAAGCCCTGGCCTGCCATCCAGCATACCCTCTTCAGTTTTACGGGGTAGCCCGAACGAGACCGCAGCTGAAATAGTTGCCAGGACAACGATCCGCGGGTAAATAAATCCGCAAAGAGCAGTCGGGTGTAAAGCGATTAATATTTCAGCAATGGAAATATGGAAATTTGAGTAAGATGAATGGCGAGTCCATTCTGAGGCAATTTTCCTTTTAACTCAATTAGCAGGGAATTTAAGGCATTTAAATTAATTATGGCTAATCAACCAAATTTACAAGAGGCAGCATAATATATAAATTTCTCTCTTTTTAAAAATGCCAACAAACAATAGATTACCTAGAGGGTAAATATATATTTCAATTGTGTCTATTTTCGACAAAAGCTGCCTAACAATTTAATCCAATAGCAATGTTAATTAGCTCTAATTAAATGAGTAATTAAAACACCATTTTACATTAAATTGAAAATGGAAAAAGTTTCAAATAGGTAGCCTTAACTCTTATTTGCAAACTACACTAAACCATTTGTAGCCAACTAATTTCATTTAAATCCATTAGTGACGAAAATTAATCAATTGAAATTATATTTTTAAGGAATATAATTTAAATTCAAAGTCGACTGCTCCCGATTAAATAAAGTGTCATTGTTTTTCCAACTGAGCAGAATGCAAGCAATTTCCGGGCCAACTAATTGCAGTCATAATAGGGAAAACAAATTGAAACTGGTGGCCAAACATGGGTGTTTGTTGATCTTTCATTAGAAATTGGCCCCCAATGTCATTTTTAGTTATTTTGGCTTGTTTATTTTTCCGGCTTTTGGTGTGCTTGCATTTGAATTTCGCTGTCAAAACTTTTGGCTGACGGCGCGCGAGGCGAGTGTCACTTGACATTATTCGGCGGGGGAGGACTTTCCACAGCTTTCTCCACTGTCTCCAGGGAAAGTGATGCTGACCTTTTGGGGGCAAAAGTTCTCTGTCTTAGGAAGAAAATTTCTATAAATGATAAATCGACTCAAAGTGCTTCTCGAGCATAAGCAAGGTTGACAATTGATATTCGCTTTCGGATAGAATTTTCATGGAGCGTAAGCTCGTGAAATAAGCTTATTTAGTTAAGGCTTCTCAGAACGGTTTAGGGACGGTAAAACTGGTTATGAAACCCGCCGAAGAAAAGTCTGTTATTATCCTCCCTTCCGCCGGATTGCCATCTGGGAATCATTCCCCGTATTTGAATGGCTTTTACGTGCCCTCTGGGTGACATTTGCGGATGCGTCCATTAGTTTCAATCAAATTTCATAAGCAAACAAGCAGGACCAATAAACTGATGTACGATCTATATGTGTGCTTATATATATTGGCATTAGCATGCATGATAAATAATAAACATATTATAAATAGCCTTTTCCCTCTGCAAGCGGTTCGGCCATCAATCAATGGCATCGGGCAAGCGAATGGGGACTAAAGGCCTTTAACTTGGCTTCCGCCTCGAATTACTCAGCACATCCCACTCATCTGGGCCTGGGAATGGCATTGGCAAATAAGATTTATGCCCCCTTTTTGGGGTTATTCATACATTAAAGCCCTGGCTTTCGCTACATTAAAGAACCCGTCTTCTCGGCCACCATTTTAGCGGTAAAAGCCTTCGCTAGCTGTCTGGCAGGCCGTCAAAATGCTTTTCATGGTTAATTAAAACTCGTGCGGCAATCGTTTAGCATATTGAATGTCAATTTTCGGTCCCCAGCCACTGGTTGCCCGGCTGTCAGGGCTTTAAATTAATTAATTACTTTCACTGTAAACATTTGTTCAATCGCTGTCCCAAGTTTGGGGTTTTGTGCGTTCAAAAATATATAGTATGTCAGTATATACATATAGACAGTATTGGCTGATTTTCACCCTGTGGCTGTTGCTCTTGCTCTGTTTATATTTTCGGCCGAATAGCGTATACGACACGTGGGCTATGAAAATGCAATTCACATGGCACTGCCCCCCACAGGTGTTGTTTTAATGAGCCCGAACTCGAGCCTATCTGTGCACGCGTTAACAATCAAAGCATTCGATTTCAGGTCTTCATTAGGAAGTTATTCTTGTTGAACACAATTTTACCCTCATTTGAACGGCATTTATTTGGGACTTTAAATGGGACTGAGTAACAGTAGGGGCAGTGTGTACTTTAAGTTGCACTGGCTTAATAAGCAAATATCACACCATGCCGTCTCTGACAGCGCGGCAATCACTTAATCCTTGAATATTTGCATATCTCGATTGCTTCGTGAAACGTGCACTTGGGATCTGTCATTGTCACTGAAATCAATGCCAGAATGTTCGTTCATTCATTTATAATCCTCGAGTGCATATGTTTCGATAAGATACGGGTAAACACAGCCAATCGGAAAACTAACACGGATGCTTAAAGCAATCAGACGGAGTTCAACGTGGCGTATGCGTAATAAACTTGGGTTTGCTTTTGGGGGTTCGCTAGCAACTGCATCAGCGCCTGAGCAAGCAAAGCCAAAGCCAAACAATTGCAATCAGTAGGTGTAACAACTACAAATCGGGAGCATACGATATGCACTGGAAACAAATCAACCAGACAAAAGTATTCATTCTTAGGGAGTTGTGACACTGCACTGCTTTATTGTAGGAATTTGTATATTTTCAACTACAACTTATATAAGTTAACTAATAGAGAAATGCATAAAATGTATATAATTAATGAAATTAAATTTCACAAGACTTGAATGAAAATATAAAATAAAAACAAGCCTTTATCAATATTATCAGAAGCAAATAGATTTTTCAATGAAACCTTCAAGGCCTTATTATAATATCACAATTCAAGAGCAATATAAACAAAGTGAGTTTAGTAACGTTGTTTAGATACACAAACAATATACATATAATTTTTCATTTGAAAAATATTCCATTCATCCGAGACTCACCCTCTCTCTCAGTGTAAAAATACACAACCAAAACCAAAATTGTAATATTTCGTATGCGCACAGGGCGTTAGCCGTTTGAGAGCTCCTCACATCCATTGTCGTGTGGGATTCAATGAGCCTACAAAGTTGGCAGGACAACAACCTCCCCTAAACACTACCCCCTAACAAATCAACGAAAATCTGCTTTGACAGCAGTAAGGGAACAAACTGAAAAAAAAATAATATAAGTAAGTAAGAGGGGGCTAAAGGTGTCACAGCCACGATGACATGTGAAAGTAAGCACTGCCGCTTGTCGCTCAAGCGAAAGGCTTACGGCGAACACGAAAACATAAGAGACTTTTCTTATTTTCCCGAACGAAAGCACGCTTGAATTTTTCATCTGCTTAAAAGGTACATACTTGCGAACCGCAAGGTAAAATACTGAACACAGAATCCTTTATCAGAGCGGCTCATCTCGGAGGCTTGGAAAATTAAACGCCGCTAAATATGGCCTGGCCATGGGCGCTGGGACCACGATAACATCCCCCGGCTAATAAAAACACTCTCCGAAAAGGGTCCACTTATCGCAGGAGGACTTCAAAACACAAGCAATCGCCCGTGGGAGAGATGGCCATCAATGTGACAGTCGCCAGTCGGGGAAAGGTTAAAAGCAAAATTCCTATCTGCGAGCCATAAATGGTTCCTAATGGCCAAAGCATTACGATACGAGTTGCCCGGCAACGAAATCACATAAAAACGTTTCCCTCAGGAAGAAAAATTCTAAAAAAAAAAAAGAAAGAACTGCAATTTGAATCGAACATTTGCCTTGGCACAAACAGGAACTGTGTGTTTTGTTAAGGAGCCAAAGCGATGATAAAATCCGCTTTTAAATGCCACAAATGCTGAGAGATAGAAACGTACTTACCTTCTGGTAAACAGAAAACTAATGGATGTAGGTTATATCCTGCAAGATAGTAAACCTTATATTTACTTATTAAATCACATTAAATCACAAACAACTGACAGGAATATTCAAAGAAAATATATACGTCCTTCCTTGAACTATTAAAGTAACTAGCGTACTTTGGGAATGGGAAAGAAAAACGAAAAACTTTGGCGAAACAATTTGTAAAACTTTTCTTGCCGAAACTTGGTAAGTTTTCCATTTGGGTTATTAAACGGAGCTCATATTAAATTCAACAATCATTCATTACTGTCCCCTGTCCCAGCAGGACCGCAGAAAAGCGGTCAGAGTACATGAATTGTTTGCGGTCACAACGTGAAAAGGCGACCAGTCGGCTTTTAACACACAAGGTCCTTAACCCGGATAATGCTGATCAGAGCGTAATCAGCGGGGAAAAAATGCCCTGCCAGCTTTTATGAAATTATTAGCGTGAATCCGCATTCCGACAGGGCGAAACCTGACAAAAACCCATCCATCAATCAATCAATATTCAGCAGCTGCAAACGAAACCTTGCCAACTCCCCTGCGGAAACGGACCATAAAATACATCAAATTTGTTTGAGAAAGACAGCCGCAAATGGAATTCCTTTTAAAAATGTTGAGAGCAAAAAATATAAAATAATTTAAACAGGTCCATTAAATTGTGTTCACAAGAACTTTATCTTATCATAAATTAACCATTTTAGGGCCATCAAAAATGTCATAATTTTCTCTTGGAGGAGCTAATTTGTGTAATCATTTTTGGTCACTTATCTTTATGGAGACTTAAAAAAGTACTTGTTATTTTTAATTTCTCAAAATTATATTTATATTTTAATAATTTAAAGCATCATAATACCAGTTATCAGTACCGGGTCCTGTGTGCAGAATTTCTATTTATTTATTTAAATGTATTTATTAAATAACTCTTTTACGCAAATTCTTTATTTTATATATTCACAGCTTTAAAGCGCTTCTATATTTAAAAAACTGTTTAATTTAATTTATATACCTATAAAAATATAAGAACAATTTATTATACTTACTATAAAAGACAAACTATCTGAAACGGAAACTAATAACCCACTTGTCATTATTATCGTTGACCATTCTTTCCCATGATTTTGGCAAGTTTATTGTCAAAACACATCCCAACATCATGCATAAATTGTTATGTCAGCAATAATTACATATGCTAACATATATAAACTTGCTATGGCAACCGCAACAATCAAGCGGAAACAAGGCTGGGAAAATGTATTTTTAGGCAGAACCGATGGTTGCTCCCAAAAGTTTATTGTTGAACTGTCACACAAATTGAACTTTTGCTCATCATCAATCGCCATCATCATCTCCACTGTTCACTGCGCACACAGATGGTGCTCTTCTCGGACTCTGGAAAACTTTTCTAGGAACACCATCTCTTCATTTTCCGAAAATGCAACTGCAGTGCTTTATTACTGGCATTAATTTAAAAATTTGTGCACACACAGGGAAATAGAGAGATGTTTATTGGGTAACACACGTCCAGGTCCCAACTAGGAGCACAGGTCCTCGATTGACTCCCCTTGAAGGAGCAGGCGCTGCTCGTGTTTGTTCTTCTTGGTTGCGGATTTGCCGCCAGCGGCTTTTCCACGCCTTCGATTCATCACGCCATCCGCTTCGTCCATCATGCGCAGGATTGTGGTCTGAAATTTGGGGGAAAACAGGACGGAGTTTATACGATGTGGGTTTATTATTTATTTAAGCTTAATTTTATTTTCGGTACAAGGTATACATAGCGTAATTTTTGTAAGATGTTTCTAGCAACGAGGCTTTAAAAATGCCACAAGAGTTATACTGACTTTTCTGTATTAAATTTGTTATTTATTGTAATGAATGTCAAGCAATTATTATTATTAGTTTAATAAGAGAAACCCAATACACACGTTTACCTTTCATAAGAACTATACCCCATACTTAGAGCACTCCTGTATCTCACCTGATCTGAGCAATCCATTGGTGCCACCGATATATCCCTTACTGCCCTGAATTTGCCAACATTGTTTAAATGCTCGTTCTCCAAACGGAAATAATTCCAAATAAAGCGACGGAAAACCTCCAGGGGACTGAGAATGGTCATCATTACGTCGCCTTCAATGTAGCCTGCTTCGATGAGACTCATGGACAGGGTCCAGCTGAAGCGCAGTATTAAATCCTCAATTATGCCAAAGTAGTAGAACCACTGGGGAGAAGACACCAAGTTATAGAGGGTGAGATAATGAATGCTCTGAAAGATTGTTTTACGTGCCGTTTCGAGGCAAATATTTATCGTTGCCATTATTTGTGGGGAACCAGAGCTACCACACTCCTGCCCTCCCGAAAAGGAAAACAATCCCCTTCCGACTCACCGTCGATGAATAAACGATTTCCTCACGCAAGAATCGATTGTCGCCGGCCTTCGAGTCGAAGAGTCCCCAGTCCATCTTGATGTCCCATGTGTAGGCGTAACAGGATGAGAATATGGCCGCCGTAATCCAGCAATAGAACCAGGGATTCTCCTTGGACAGAGGATAGGTGTCTAGAAGAAGCACAGGAAGAAAAATATCGGTTAATGGGGGCAAAGGGAACTGCACAAATACAATTATCTTTCTACAACTAAAATTTCCAGGAATAATAAAAACAAAAATACATACATATTTGTATTTTGAATAGCACTCAATTAAATAGGTAATTTATGCATGATGCTAAGCACTTTTTTGTGCAGTGTCCTGGCATTAGGAGTGAGATGAAGCCGCACGTGCCCGCCTGCCGAAAACAATCCACTGTACATGAATTTTGCGGCTGGCCATGAAGACGGCACTAATTGGCGCCGTTCCGTAAACAGCACGCATAATGTGGATATTTGTCGGCCTGTCCTAATGAACCCTGAACCGAGGCCCAAACCCAAACCGCCCGCATAATTGATCCACTTACCCGTGGTCGTGTGATATTTGTGCGCAAATATCACCACAAAAAAGGATGTTGCATATTTCGCCGCGTTGACCAGGTGGGGAAATGACTCCTTTGTGTCGCGATACCTGCGAATGCACTGAGCGAACCGGAAGTAGGCGGGCAGAATGGCCACAATGGGATGCAGCAGCGATACATATTCCACACAATGGCTGGCAGCTGGTGTGGAAATAAAACAATCACAGTTAATTAACCATACAATTCATTTAAGCCTCATTCTCAGTAATCAGCTTGTATTTCCATTCTACTGAAAATTAAGACTCAAGGAAGCTTATTTCAATGGAATTTTGTACTATTGTTTGATACTTGATTTCCACTTTTTTTCCTCGCTTCCTGTCACACAATACGAGGATAGTGGCAAAATTCTTGGACAATTTGGAATTTCATTGTTTGCATGTATATTTAGAAGCAATCTCTTATAAAGCAATCTAATAGAATGATGTTCTCTAAAAACAATTCTGAATATGACTAAGACACTGAAACATTAAAAAAATCGTAGGTTGTGTAGTTGTTAAAATTTGAATAAGTCTTTTTAATAGTTATTTTAGGAATCTGTGAGAAATCTTACAGAAGTCATAATACATTTTAAACCAATTGAAATTCTGTCCAAGCGTAGTATTTTTTCACTTACTTTGGTCATCTTTTAAATGGATTTCGAACCGAGTTTCTTAGTTCTAAAGTGAAAAATATCGGAATTCTAAACCCACTCACCCTTTCCCGCCTTGTGCCACGTGGGACTCCGTCCAAAGAAGCAAATCAGAAAGGGAATATCCAGAAAGGCCGGCACCATGCTGTTCAGCTGATCAGCCAGCCAGAAATCCGCAAAGTTCACGAAGCAGAAAGGAGCCATTACCACGCGGATGAGAACCCGCAGGGCCCAATACCGTGCCTCGTGGTGGAACGTCTTTGTGGGATTCAGCAGGAAGGCGGCCATCAAGGTGTAGAGGCACAGGGGAGCTGCGTACTGTGGAATTCCCAGGGGATCGCAGAAGATGTAGCTGAGCACACAGCAGGCCCAGATGACGCCAAACACTGAGGCCACCTCCATAATGTTTTGCTCAGACAGGTGATTCCTAGGATCCAGCTCGAAGATTAGGACGTGATTTACTCCAGACGACCGCCAGCCGTAGACGTTGACGCCCCAGAGGAACAGGCATTCGATGATCAGGAACGGAGCCCGGAACATCCTCATGCCCGCCCGCCAATTCTCGCCGAAGCCGTAGAACATGGCAGCGATCACAACCGTGATGAAGAGAACCACGAAGGCACCGGAGAAGAGACCCACCTTGAAGGTGGTCCACGGACTCTGCTGTTCGCCCAGCGGTGGCACTCGCAAACGCTTCATGGCCCTCTGTCGGTCGCCACCTTCAATGTCCTGGGTGACGGCCTGCTCCGTTTCCTGGATCAACCGATCGATGTCCTTATTCGTGTAAAAATGAGCCGCCTCCACGTGATCCGTGCGCCAACGGGCACCGTAATCCACGCTCAACAGCTTGTCGTGTTTCTTAAGTATCTTGCGGAAACCCGTGAAGTTGAGATTCTGATAGTTCTGGAGCAGTATAAGCCCCAGATAGAATTCGCTAAATGCCAACTTGAGATCCTGTATCTTGCGTGCCGGTACATTCTTCTTGCCCAGCGGCGTTCGCCTCTTCCAGGCCGGCAGCTTCTTGGGATGTCCCATCTCCAGGGCCTCGGTCAGTTCGCTGCGCAGACTGCCATACTTTCGGGTGGCCTCGGCCATCTTCTCCGAGTAGAATGTGTTGATCTTGGCCAGCTCCTTGTCGCAGTAGTGAAAGAACTCCTCATCGAACTTGGCAAAGTACCGTGTCACCATCTCGCGCTCCACTAGCTCTGCGGATGGCGACTGTTCGATGGCTGCATAGAGCATGGCCTTCATTTCCTGGAAAAATGGAAAATTGTGTAAGTAAATGAACAAGGCCCCTTTAGGTAGGCAATCCTTTTTATAAACAAAAATTCATGGTTCACCAATCATATAAGAAATTCTTAATTTATTTAAAAATATAGTAATAATCATATAAAAAACTGTTAAAATAAAAACAAATAAAATAGAATAGGCTTGTAATTATTATTTCTTTGTTTCAATAAAATTTCGTCATTTTAATTTAGATTTAAAATGAAAACATTTATTTATTTGTAAACTTAAAAAATATCCCTTAAATTATTAAGGTGACCTTACTTTTATCTCTCACTGTACTTTTTTTACCTCTGCTTTTCTTCGCCTGAGCTTTCATCCCACCCTCCATTCACCACTTCCCCATCCTCCTAGAAGCCGCTTTATTTACGTTCTAGGAGAGCAAAACAAATGTGCCGCTAACCCCGGCGAATTTAAAGGGCGCATGCGCCAACATCGCCGAGCGGCGAAAGCTCCCCATTTGACAGTTGGCGTTGAACAGCTGGTGGCTCACGTGATGCCACAGCTGTGAAAGTGACAGCGCAGGCGAAAAGCACACTAACTCGTCCGTGTATCTACACGGATAGAGATTTTTCCGCACCTTGGAACGACGATTTTCCGCACTTACCTCATAGTTAATGTACTGCTTTCGCCACTCGGGCGTTATGTGGGCCGTCAAATGCTCGGCGAACTTCATTTCGGGAACTGGGGGGACTCACAACTGGCTGCACTGCATCCGCATCGGACTGAAATGGCGAGGACGTGGTCGCTGCTCCAAACGCACGTTTTCACGTAAACATCACAACTGGGCCGCCACCGCCACTCGGTGGCAAAAGTTCTGGGATGTTGGTCCAAATGGCGGGTATATCGACTATTTCGGGGGGACAGGGGCAGGAGTAGAGGTCTCTTTCGTGGAGCTTTCGATATGTAAATGGCTTCGGTTTTGTTATTGTCTCTGGCATCCGTTTTCAATGTCAACAATAACAAAAGCGCAACACACGCATATTGAGTTCAGAAATTGATTAGATTTTATTAAATTATCTTTGGCGATATATGGCGAACTTTATTGCAATAAATTAGTATCATTTAGCTTAAAATACATGGGAAAACAATAAAACAATTATATTTTACTGAAAAATATAACAAAAACTAAGAAAATTTAACTTAGAATTAAACAAATTGAAGTATTTGTCTAAAAAGGGGTTTGATTCAATAAAATATTGATATATATTTTATACAGAAACGTGTGTTTTTTACCTTTAAAGTATTTTTAAACTTAGGATTAATTACTTTAAAAATATAATCTCTTTGAGAAATTTATAATGTTTAACATTTTGTTAGATTTAGCTTAATTATTTTGGAATTATATTTGCAATTTTTATTTCAATACTTAAGTGCTCTTAAATTAAATGCAAGCTAGTAATTAACTGGAGTCTGAACAGCAGCTTCATGTTACTTTAATTAGAAATTACTTATGAACATATACACATACATACATACACTTAGGCGTGGAAATTTACTGGAAAACAATTGTACAATAAAACGATTTCTAGTAAATTTCAACGCTCGATTGTTTGTTCAACTGGTTTGAATGCATTAAGGAGTAATAACAGAAACTTGAACTTTGATAGAGTATCAGGGTAATCAAAAAACAACTTGAAAACAAATTAAATTTAGTTTTTTGATAAGATTATATTAGGGATTAAAAATTAGCGCCTTAATAAATATAAAACGTGATACAGTGTTTACGCTTTAAAGAACAGAAACCTTACTATTTAGCCCGATTTAATGGTAAGTATTAATTTTAATGTAATAAACTCAGTTTCTTAAAAACGTCTGTTTGCCTCTCTTTGTGTACTGACTGTAAATAGAAAATGTTTCATCATTTCAAAAATATGAAATATTATATTCTTATACAAAAATTACATTTTTCTTCTCTATTCGGATAATAAACTTTAGACTTTAGTTTTGTCTTCATTTTTCTTTTTTTAAGTAAGCACAAAGACAATAAAATAATAATACTAAGCTAAACAGTAGTAAAAGCAAATTAAAATGTTCAACAGGCAATATTAGGAAATAATCAAATGATTAAAAACAATTAGAATTGCCAGGTAATGCAATAATAATTACCATAACCCTTACTAATTAAATATCCGTTACAGCCACAGCCCCAGCAATCTTCGACTGGCATTCGAGGGGGAATAACTTGGCTGAGTTGGCTTTGCTTAATGTATCGAATTGATTTGAACTAACCACAGAGAATTTCCCCCACCCCGTCCAATGCCAGATACGTACATATACCTATAAATGAGGAAGTAAGAAAAAACCACAACAAGTCACAAAAACCAATTCCCGAAGAGTTCCCTGCACGAACCATAAACATTGCCAGTTCCCGAGTTTACGCCGCTTATCGCAATTGAAGGGGGAACGGTGCAGGGGCAGTGACAGTCCCCTCCACGGTGTGCGGGTAATGTGTTTTTTGTTTTCTTTTTATTTTTATATTGATTAAAGAACGGGCAGCAGTGGCGGAGCAGTAACAGCCCCCCACCCGCATTGAGTCATTTACATGATCGCACCGAAAGCGGAGCACAATTGGAGAATACGTACATATAGCGCTCTCAGTGATCAGAACGTCAAGCGTTTGAGGCTGTGTTTGGCTCTGTCAGTCGTTGATTAGCCCGCTCGCTGGTTAGACATCATCCAGAATACTCTACTCGACAACTCGCTGCCAGATCGACAGCACTTTCTGTTCCCGCTTTCAGATACATAAAACCCCCCAGATTTAGAACTTAGAACTTTAGATTACCGCAGGAAGCGATAAGGAGTGGCTACTGATATAAAATCCAAGCACTCAGTTGGGGTTCCTTCATTGAATTGGAGTAAATCGAAGCAGCAACATGTCCACAGATAAGCAGCCCACCTCCGAGCAGATTAGCGAAGTCCGGACGCACATTCTCCAGAGAATGGCGAAAGAACCGCCAGCAGGTAAGAGTCCCAAATGAAAGTCTATTATATGTACTTTATATGCAGTTGCTCAACCTTATTTCTTATAAATACTTCTTAATTCAAATTATACCAGAACCCTTCCATCCCAATGACCTGAAGCGCCTGAACGACAGCGATATCTGGATCACCAAACTGCTCGAGATCTACGAGCTGGATTTGGAGAAATGCAAGATCCGACTCTGGGACAATCTTGTCTGGCGTCAGAGTTTTGGAGTGAACGACATCACTGAGAATAATGTGAACCAGGAGTACCTTACCGATGGCTCTATCTATGTGCACAACAAGGACAAGGATGGCAAGCCCTTGCTGATCATCAATGTCAAGATGCACTCAAAGAGTAGGAGTCTGGAGGACCTTCTCCGAGTCCTCGTCTATTGGGTGGAGCGTTTGGAGCGTGAGAACGGCCTGGGCAAGATCACCATCTTCATGGACATGACTGGGTCTGGACTGAGCAACTTGGATCTGGATTTTATCAAGGGTGTTATCGGTGTGTTTGAGACCAAGTACCCCTATGCCCCCAACTATATCCTGGTGCACGAGTTGCCCTTCCTGTTGAATGGTGAGTTTGAGTTTTTCTTTCTGACTTTTGGATTATTAATGGTTTCCCATTCTCTTTGCCCTTCAGCTGCCTTTAAGATTGTCAAGGGCTTCCTGCCCGCCGAAGCCCTGAAGATCCTGAAAGTGACCACCAACAAGGACATTGAACAGTATGTGGACAAGGACAACTGCCTGAAGGTCTGGGGCGGCAATGATGAATACGTCTATAAATTTAACTAAAAACCAAACACAAGACTGTGTATGAAAGTGTAAATAATACGATATTTATTTCCTGAACTCTGCATTTCTTTTTCCACTCCGTAGAAAGCTTATCGGAGCTTCCACTCGTTTACGATCTAAGTATATACTATATACATATATATGTACAATGGGTAATTGAAATGCAGGTGGCGCTTCCCACGCGATCACGTTCCATTGCAGCAGCTGGCGGGGGAGGCAGGCGGTCTGCCCTTTTGGGAGGCGCTACCTGGCTTACAGGTGCTCCACATGCGACCGCACGCCAGCCGACTGCCAACGATCCCCCCGATCGTTAATGGCTTGGCTGATGTCGACACCGTTAGTCGCCTGGCTGTGCCGCCTGGTCAGTTAGTCGCAGGCGCTCGTGGAACGCACTTGGTTGGTGGTAGCTCCGATAGCTCCGATATCTACTTTTGTACTTGTACCTGTTGTACCTTGGCACGACAAGCGATTGATTTGCGGCCCGAATCTAATCGCAGTGAAAGTGGATTACTGATTAGACGCTGGCGATAGAAAACCCGAATTGCCACTGAGCAGCGCCTAATCATAGTTCAATGTTTAGTCTGTCTACAGTTGTGGTTGCGTTCGAGTGTGCGGGGATTTTGACGAATAACTAACTAGCTGACACTATGGGCATAAAGGTCAAGGAGCCGACCCCTGAGCAAATCCAGGAACTGCGGGACAGGTTCAACAGCAAATACGAATCGGCACCGCCGTCAGGTGAGATTATTCGCTCACCTACCCAATCCAAAGTGCAATGTTAATAACAGACAAAAGCAATTAATTCTATATGGTATATAATAGTTGACGGGTTTTTCATTCTTAACCCGGAATATATCAGAGTTCTGTTAATCCGTTGTGCAGCTGAAAATTTCGACTGAGTCAAGCAAATAAACTGAGCAAATAAAACAAATCTAGCCAGGCTAAGGCCCAGCGATTGAGCTGTCGTCGTGAGTGCACTCGTGTGAAAGCTCTGTACTTGAACTTGGCACCCCCAAGGCTATAGCTACCCCAATATCTAAATATAGAAACGAACTTGGTGATTAGTGATTACTCCAGGTGGCTTCTATCGACAAAAGGTTAAGTGGCGAGAGGTCAAAGTTTAAGCGGAAGCTCATTAGTTAAGAAATAATTATATAACAACCTCTGAGTTGTTATAGCCTAACTAGCCTAACTATTTCCTGTACTTCTCTTAACAAAACTATACATGTTTATCAATACGTTGTTATCTGTTCCAAATGTAAACACAAGTATTTCTTAGGTAAACAAAGATACAAAGTGACAATCCCATGCTTAAAATATTCCTTAATCTGGAACTTTGTTTTAAAACTGTCAAGAAGGTCTCCATAAAATAAGAAATAACAACTCCATGGCTATATTTTATTTATAGATAGAGAATACCAGTCCTATCACATTATAAAACTAAATAGTTTCTTTTGATTAGATTCCAATAATCTCTTTTACCATTCCCATTCAGAGGCCTTCCATATAATCGATATTGATCGCATTCGCAACGATCATGTCTGGCTGCGGAGATTCCTGGAAATGCATGATCTCGACATGGATGCTTCCTTCACTAAGCTGTGGGAGACCTGTGTCTGGCGCAGGTCCTATGGAGCCAACGATCTCATCGAGAGCCAGCTGAACCAGGAGTACCTGAAGGAGGGATCGGTGTTTGTGCACGGTAACGATGTGGATGGAAAGCCTCTATTGGTATTCCGTGTCAGTTTGCACAATAAGTCCAAAGACCTGAATGAGCTCATCCGCATCGTTGTCTATTGGGTGGAAAGAATCCAGAGGGAGCAGCACATGACCCAGTTGACAATATTCTTCGACATGGCGGGCACGGGATTGGCCACCATGGATATGGACTTTGTGAAGCGAATCGTGGAGACCTTTAAGTTGTACTATCCGAACTGTTTGAATTACATATTGGTGTATGAGCTGGCATGGATTCTAAATGGTGAGTAAACTAAGGGAACAAGGTCGGTTTTTTATAATTCCCAAATGGTAATCTAATAATTCTAGAGCTAAGCAAGAAATGTTTATGTTTTAGCTAACTTTGAACTTTGAACTTAGACCGTGCCCCTTAAATCGTTTCTTTTCCCTTTTTCTAGCCGCCTTTAAGGTCATCAAGGCGCTACTGCCGCCGAAAGCGGTTGAGATTTTGAAAATGATATCGAAGAAGGACATAAACCAGTATATAACCAAGGACAAATGCCTAGTCAGCTGGGGAGGAGGCGATAACTACGAATTTAGCTTCGTGCCGGAGGCGAGGCGGGGTACATCCCAGTCGGTGGTCGCCGCCAATGCCGGCGAAGATGAGCAGTTCGCGGACCGAAAGGTGAGTGACTGAACCGGGCAGGAGATACTACTAGATACCACACACCAAACAACAGACAAAATCTCAAACGGTGTTTGGATGACCAAGTGTCCTGCTGTGGGCGAGTCCCTGTGACACGCCAGCTCCCGGAAGAAGTCGGTCTGCGGTCGGTCCTCGGTCGTCCGTCGACTAATTGCTTTTTCCGAAACCGCACGCGAGCCACCTCAAAGGACCTCTCTCCATAATTGATTTACATTCTTGGCGTGTATTGATTTAGGGTGCGCTGTTCGCGTGTCCTGCGTGAGTTGCCTGTCCCCGAAAACTGACCACTAAGCTGAGCTAACCGAGACCCTGTCACTGGGCACTGAAAGAAGTGATAATACATAGTACTAAGTTCTGTCAGTTTTGTTGGAGAATTTATTGAGATCACAGGAAAATCTCGTTAATTAACAAAAGTCTCGTAAAACCCATTTTCGAGGTTTCAATGCTTTAACAAATATGCCTTAAAGTATGCTTCAGGCTTAACTATTCAAGTTGCATACTTTTAGAAACCTTAGCAAGAAATTATATAAATAATTGATTTCTTTTAAGTTTGTAAATTATTGAATATAAAAAATAATCTGACAGAAATGTTTACGAGATTTTTTGTATTTTTTTTTTTTTTAATTTCTTGTATGCCTTTTTCCAAGTGTATTGTAGGTTTTAGTCGCCGCAGTCTGTGGGCAAAACATTACTGCGGCTATTTATAGCCCTTTATTTGACATATTGCTAAACTTTCGGCTCCAGGCTGGGTCAGTGGTCGGCTTGGGACCCCAAAGCGTTGACCCGTTAAAAGTAGGACACACATTTTCACTGGGATTAGAACATTTCGTGTTTGTATCGTATGTGTATGTAAATGGTTCCCAGAGCGCGTATTATCTGTCAACTCAAGCATTCCGCACACACCCACAAACACACTTTTTACGCCCACGCAACGTCATCGTTTAATGCACTCTCTCTCTCTCACTGTCCCACATTCACTCTCATTCATTTACAGTTTCAGTTCATTTTACGCAAGGCGGAGGCAGCAACAACAACAGCTGGGAGAAGCTGATCGCAGAGAGGAAGAGCAAGCGGGAGAGCAAGCGTCCAAGAGAGAGACGAACCGAACCACCAGCTGTGCTTTCTCAAAAAGCTTATTGCCTTTTGGGTGTGCTTTTCATTTAGTTGTATTATTCCACATTTGCGCGACAAAAACGAAAGAAACTAGTCACAAAACAAAACTCATATATTCCAACGCAACCTCATTAATTGTTTGATTGTTTCCAAAAACCAGTGCTAATCGTCATGGACATTTGCAATTTTTAATTGTTGTTAACAAATAAGCTAAGAGACAAAAGCGCAAAGAGAAATCAGACGGCGGAAGCTGCATTGTTGCTGTTGTTGTACCAATTGATATTCATTTTTTAATAATAAAAAAATGCCTAGGGTATGTGTATGTGTGTGTACAGTGAACTTATGCTAAGTGTCTCATATAAACTCATTGTAAAGCAACCGGTGTACCTCATTAAAAAAGAAATAAATCATTTAAACAACTACGAAAACCCCTTTATAATAAAATTATAATAATTTAAATACGGTTGATTGTGACAAAAGTTGATTGTGTGGTGATCATGTGTGCCTTACGTGTAACCTAAACAAAACATTAAGGAAAAGCGATGCAAGTCGGTTTTTTTCACCTTGAAATTTTTCCTTTAAAAAAAAGACGACTGTTGTTTGTTTATTCAGTTTAATTTCAAGAAAAGAATGAAAAGCAATGCTTTTGTTTAAAATTTCGGTTCGTTGAGGTTGACAGTTGCGAACCATTTTTGCGGAAATGAACCAGTAAAGTAGTTCATTTTCCGAGTCCGGCTTAAAGTTGAAATTAAAGTGAGACTTTATGTAAAACGAGAATACCTTAACAACCTATTTATTTCTAAAAGAATGCCTTAGAAATTGAAATGAAATTAGTTCAAAGTGGCATAATACCCTAACGCGTTGTGAGAACGTCCTACTGCCAGGCGGCTTAATCCACAGTTCTTGGGGGTGCCAACCTTCTCGGAATTAAGTGCAGCTGGGCAAAATCCAAATTCCTAAAGTCCGGATTTAATTCTATGTTTTTAAGTTCCAAGTCAAGTTTCGGGCTTAAACTGCGTGTCAGTGGCGTGTGTGACTGATGTCTGAGCCTGGTCGCTTCAACTACGTAAGTTCTCTGGGAGTGGCAGTGCGCAATGATAAGTGCCGAACAAGATACCCCCCACAGAAAGCCCATGATACGGTGATGCAAATATGAATTGTAGGACCAGCGATGCTGGCAACAATCCCCAACCGCATCCGGCTGTAAACCGAATCAAACCAATTTTCAGAGCGACCTCCGGTCCAAGTGGAACCTTCGCCAATAATGCGAGCTCAAGGGTGCCCAAGAATTGAGGAGGGCGGCCCTTGTGAAAATGACACATAAAAGCACGTTCGACACAGAAAAAGGGTGGAAAACGGGGGCGATGAGGCACAACTAGCATACATAATCCCCTCTCAGATAGCCATTTGAACGTATTCCCTCTAATCGACAGGTCACCTTTGCCAGCCCCGCTACCATGGTACTGAAAGAGTCCAACATCAACGAAATGCACACTCCATCCGAGGGTAAGTCTGACATGAATCAAATAAACCGCAAATCACATCGACTCAGGCATTCGCCGTCAAATAATCAAAGCTTGAGTCAGGTTTGAAATCTAAATAAAAACTTCCAACGTTTTAATTTGGATTTGTTAATTGATTGCAAGTCTTTATAAATATTGGCATTTACTGAAGAAGCCTCTTGCAGACTCAAAGTCTTTCAAAAATCTTGTTTTACCAAGGAAGCAAATTTTCCTTAAAAGAGCTTATGCTCCCAAAAATGTTTCCAAATACAACATTTAAAACTATTTGAGATTAAGGCTTAAAGGCTGATATTAGTAGGCCTCGCAAGTATGGTCAATACCTATAAATTGTGCAAGCAACTGTTAGTTATTTACCTTTTCCCCTTTGGCAAAATTTGTATGTATTCAAAAAAAATTTCAAAATATTAAAATAGTACTAAAATTGAGGGGTGTGTTACGTTGCGTTCGTTGATTAGGCATGTTGCAAGTGAACCCGAAGGAGTTTCTAAACTTTAACTCGAAAAATGCGGAGGCCACGCTGAACCTCAGATCAATTTCCAAGTCGTCGTTCGTCACCTACAAGGTAAGGAGTTGATACCAGAGCTCTACAAAATCCCAGTTTTACTTGACTCCCGGATCCGTTGCAGATCCAAACCACATCGCCAGAGAAGTTCAGAGTGCGTCCGCGATGTGGCGTTATACAGCCCAATCAGTCTGCGACTATCAACATCTGGTTGAAGGCTGAACATGAGTTGAGCGGCGACAGCAAGGACAAGTTCCTGGTGATGGCCATGGAGGTGCCAGATGCGAGCTGCGATGTGACCGATATGTGGCGCAACAAATCTCCCAATGCGGTGGACGTGGAGCAGCATCGCCTGGTCTGTCGCTTGGACGAAAAGAGCAGCAGAAATGGAGCGGATGGTCAAGGCAAGGCCATCAAGGCGAAGGAAGACTGCAGAAATAGCAGTAATGTGAGTAACCCAAGGGAAATAAACATGGAGGGTATATTAACTATGATCAATACCATTTTGCAGGGGCCCAATTCTTCGGATGTAATAGCCCGGCAGCTGGCTTTCACACAAAACCTGCAGTATGTTACTTTGGCGCTGATGGTGTTGCTCTTCGCCGGTTTCAGCTTCCTCATGTACCAGCAGTTGGGCCACGCTCACCCTGGCACTGGTACTTGCCCCAAGGCGACTGCATACTCCTGCAAGAACAAATAATATTTACTGTCACCATGTAATCTGACCAGGCAGGAGCTGAACGATGTGAACCGCGACGACCACAGTAATAAGCGAGACCGCGAATGCCAAGATATAGATAACTACTGCGTCTGTGCTTCTGATTTAATGGATCTGGAACTGGACTGGAGCGATACCGATGGCGACTGCCTGGAGGCGCTGATTCAGGCACAGCTCCAGCTATGCCGTAGATGTTACGTTTACGGGTCTGCCGACCGACAGCTGGGTGGCGTTGCAGCTGGCGGCCATTTGCTTGGGCTCATTGCCTTCGCCCGGAAGCTGGTTCGCGTCGTCCTCTCACTGTCGCTTCTGTTCTGCATCCTGTTCGTGAGCTTCTACCTGGGAAGCAACTATGGCAACAATATAATCACCACCACCACCTCTCTAGCAACAGTCGACTCAGGAGCCAGAGGCAATCGGCCGTGTTACTACTCTTAGCCAAACCCACGCCTGTTTAAAAGCCCAATTTGTTAACCAGGTCTAAATGTTTTAGTTGGAAACTGTACTTATATACCGGAAAGTATTTTATTACAAATCCAATACAAATCCGAACCGAAAATATTCAATCAGCCTTCCGTTACTACCTGTGAGGTCCTAAGTTTCTAATAATGAGTATCCTACAGTTCGACCCACCCCCAAAGATATGCCTATATATTTGTGTTTCTTGATATTATTCCGGGTTTCCCCACTGCCCATGCATTTTGCAGTTCTCGTCAATGGTAATCGCAACTCCCATTCCTCCCTGCCTGGGCCAAGAATTATAAAAAAATAAAATGTGTGTAGGATGTCTTTTGTATAATACATATAAAAAAAATTAAAACAGAAATTGTCGATGTTAAATGAAAGTTGATTAGTTTGTAAATAAATCTCAATTTAGTTGCATTTTGCGTTCAAATACAAATTTATTATGGTTTCGTATTCAAAACGCGTTTATTTATAAACAATTATTGATAGAAATAGTGTGTTGCAACTTAAAAGCGGAATTCTCTGGATAATGTAAACGAAAGTTTGGTCTCAACGGATAACGTGTAGGGGGGTAAGCGTAAATGAAAAGTCGCCTCAATGCAACTGAAAAAAGTCAACGTTTGTTGGTAAAGCGCAAGTCTATGTCTTTTTGGAACCGCGCTTGGCTGCTGGCTTCTTGGCCTTCTCGTCCTTCTCCGGCGTTGGTTGTGTCGTGTTATCTTTCTCGGCCTTCTCGTCATCTGATGCCTGTGCCGACGGTGCCCTTTTGCCATTACTACCGCTTGGCTGCTTCTGCGGCTCCTGCACATCCGCCTCAACTAGGCAAATGGCATGTTGTCCGCCACCATCTGCGAGCAGCATGCGCTTGTTTTGTGTGTTCTTGCTCGCTACCAAGACAGGCTCCACCTCATCTTCGCCATCCCCTATGCCAAGCTGGCTGTTCGAGCCTAAGCCCCAAGAGTAGAGTTTGCCATCTTCGGTGATGGCATAGGAACAGATTTCGCCGCAGCCCACGTAGGTTATCTTGTCCTTTAGCTTGGTGACAGGCGTCAATTTGGCCACGACATCCTTGATGTCTGGTCCCAGTCCAAGGCGCCCGTAGTCCGGACGACCCACAACAGACAACTTTTGGTCTGTCGTTAGCACTATTGTGTGATGAATGCCGCCGGAAATCTGTTTAACGTCCTTTAAATCTGTTTTAAGGGGAATTAGCACGCGGTCAATCTCCTTCTCGTGGGCCAGCTGCTTGAAGTTGTTGAGGCCCACGCCCCAAATGATCTGCGTACTCGATTCGCGCATAAATGTGCAAAAGTTGGTGGCCCAAATGGCCTCCATCGGTTTGGAGCGCTTGACGATGACCTGGGCGGGCAGCAGCAGATCACGCTTGCCACGACGACCTACAAAATGAACGTTTAAATGCAAAAACATTGATATTGTGCTTGACTTTAGGTGACTCACCCTCTCCGCCGACCGAACGCACCGAGATGCGGCCTAGTTGTCCCTGTTCGGCGCAGCCCACGGTGTACACCTTTCCAGTTGTGGTTAGGATTACCAAGTGATCAGCGCCCGAGGCGATGCTGTTGCACAATTGACCATCAAGCAGATTGATGGGCGTTCGCTTGTTGCCGTCGATGGTGAGGCCCATGTTGCCGTGCGAGTCGCGGAAAGAGCCCCAAGCGTAGACGCGCCCGTCCTCCAGGATACACGCCGAGTGCGAGTCTCCCGCCGAAATGCGCAGTGCCTTCCCAGGCAATTCGACAAGCGCCGGCTTCGACTCGCTGCCCTCCTCGCTGGTGTTACGACCTAGAGCGCCCTCATCGTTGCAACCAAACGAGTAAATGTCTCCGGTATTGGTCAGTACCAGGTTGTGTACACCGCCGGCACAGATATCCACGGCATCCGGTATGTCCTCCACCAGGCTCATACGCTTGCGCTCCATTACATCTTCGCCGAGACCAAGCTGACCGATGTCGCCCATGCCGCAGACCAACACTTTGCCCAGCGTCGTCCGCCGGGTGGGCAGCTCCAAGTGGAAGGCGATCCGCGAGCGTTTAGCCGGCGTGGGCTTCGCATCCGACTCTCCATCATTATTGTTGTTTGGCTGGGCCTTTCGACGCGGCATTTTGTCTCTGTTGTGTCGGTGGGGATGCTTGACTCCGAAACTGTATCAAATGTATAAGGTTATGGACGCCGAACTACGAAGCGCGGTTGCTGGAACTTACAAAGGAATCAATACCGGTGAAGGATATTACGTTTTGTTGCTACGGCGGTTTTAAAACGAGTGAAAACCGGGTAGCAAGCTGAAAAGATGTTGGTTTATCTTTAAGAAATGCGCGGGAAGCGGCAGATGGTGGAAAGTGCCGGTGCTATCGATAGCCGATGCTATCGATAGTTTATCTGAACGTGTTAAATTTTAAATGTCACGAATAAATTAAATATAGGGAATACCCTGATCGCTTTAAATTCCATATGTAAACCTTTATTAAATAAAAGTAACAAATTATAGTTATTTTTATTTGTAGAAGGTTAGTTCGCCATATTATAATGTGATATGCTTAATCAAGTTAATTCTTGCTTTTGCCAGTTTTGCTTTTTTAAAAGTATGGTGGCAACTCTTACCGATCATCGATAGCAAATTGCAATGGACAAATATGACCCAAATACCATATTATTTACTATATGTTTTTAATTGTACCGGTTTTCTGAACCTTAAATTATAGACGAAAGCTAATAAAATTTTAAACAAATTAAACAAATAGAAGCCTGCATTTAGATTCTTATATCACTCGATAGTGCCATCACAATCGATAGCTGGCGCGAACGATGCTAGATGTCGCCATCTTTTATTAGAAATGCGCAGCTGTCTCGACGGAAAATAATTGCACTACAAAGAACGCCTAAAGTTAAAGATTAAAAATAAGCGAGTCAGGGCGTAATTTAATTTCCTTTGCCATTGGGACACACGCAGTAAGTATTAAAAGAACTTTGCGCCTTAAAACAGGCGTTTTTAGGCTTGAGAAATCAATAAACGCCACCTCTTGGGGGCTCACAACGCCCGCTGTGTGTCGCCACCAAACACTGCCTTCCAAAAGTTCGTTACTGTAATTGACTCTAAAGAAATAAAAAATGGGCTAAAAATGTATTATTTAAAATTGTCCAAACAAGTCATCTTTAAATTCGCCATAAAATCGCTAATTTTCAGGTCGATGATTAGAGCGAGCGAGTGACAGCATAAACGGAAATCCCAGAAGCTGGCAACAGCCGTTCTGTAAGGCTATAGCTTCCTGAAATCACATCAATCTTAACATGCCGAGAAAAGCCAAAAAAGCGGAGGATGCAGGGAACCTTAAGTCGTTCTTCAATAACATCCACAAGGAAATTGGGGAGAGCAGCGATGACAAGGTGGTGAACAAAATCATGAAGGCCATTGACGCGGAGGACGCCGACTTGACCTTCGAGGATGACACGGATCAGGAGGAGGAGAAGCAGGCCGTAGATGCAGAAGAAGATGAGGACGAAGAGGAGTTTGATGAGGATAAGTACTTCATAGACGACGATGGAAATTGCTACATCAAAACGACGCCAAAAAAACAGAAGGAGCTGCAGAAGAAGCTTAAAGAGAGACAGGCGGAGAAAGCGGGAAAAAACACGCGTTCGGCGACCAACACGGCCACCAATAAAGGTAGGCATTTCCAAGGTTTTCCATAGGATTTGTTAAATTCTCTACACATTTTCCGTAGCTATCAACTTGCGCCCTGCGAGATCGCCACCAAAAGGCACCGCTTCCAAAACCACACCGGAGCCGAAGCCTATCAGCGTTCGCCCAGCCCGAGCAGCAGCAGCTAGGCCAAAGCCAGTGGATATGCCCCCGCCACCGGCACCTAAGCCTGTGTCCACACCCGTAGCCACACCTAAGAGGGGCAGACCCAGGAAAACTCCTCTCGTGCCGAAATCTGAAACCATCGATCTGGAGCGGGAGATTGAGGAACTAGTGGATGACCCCAATATCAGTGCAACCGGTTTGGATGATCTCGCAGACTACACCGTGGACACCGCTGCAGTTGAGGCGGACAACTCTGTGCAAAGACCCAATGAGGTGTACGAGTTCGAGGACAATGCCGCGGTGGAGTCGGCTGAAGAAGCAGATGACAAGCAGGACTTGGACTTTGTGCTGACCGGCAAGCAATTGAAGCTTAAGTCGAATGCGACTCCCGCCAATAAGACGGGAGTTAAGCAGTATTCATGCTCGCAGTGCTCGTATACGTCCAATAAAAAGTTTCTTATCACCCGCCACTGTCGGACCCACGACGTGGAGCCCGCCTTCAAGTGCTCCATATGCGAGCGGTCGTTTCGATCGAACGTCGGCCTGGTCAATCACACGAACACCCATCTGGGCAAGAAGCCGCACAAATGCAAGTTCTGCGAAAACGCCTTCACAACCAGCGGCGAGCTGATCCGGCATACGCGCTACAAGCACACCAAGGAGAAGCCGCATAAGTGCACGGAGTGCAGCTACGCCAGCGTTGAGCTGACCAAGCTCCGCCGCCACATGACCTGCCACACGGGCGAGCGTCCGTTCCAGTGCCCGCACTGCACATACGCCTCCCAGGATATGTTCAAGCTGAAGCGTCACCTGGTGATCCATACGGGCGAGAAAAAATACCAGTGCGACATATGCAAGTCACGGTTCACGCAGTCCAACTCCCTGAAAGCACACAAACTCATCCACAGCGTGGTGGACAAGCCCGTCTTTCAGTGCACCCTCTGTCCCACGACCTGTGGGCGCAAGGCGGATTTGCGCATCCATATCAAGCACATGCACACCTCGGAGCAGCCGCTGACATGCCGCCGTTGTGGCCAGGAGCTGCCCGACCGTTACCAATACAAGCTTCACGTGAAGTCGCACGAGGGCGAAAAGTGCTATCGCTGCAGCCTCTGCAGCTACGCCTCGGTGACCCAGCGTCACCTGGACTCGCACATGCTCATCCACTTGGACGAGAAGCCGTTCCAGTGCGAGCATTGTCCGATGGCCTTCCGCCAGCGGCAGCTTCTGCGTCGCCACATCAACCTAGTGCACGATGCGGAATACCAGCCACCGGAGCCTCGCGCCAAGGTGCACCAGTGTCCCAGCTGTCCGAGGAGCTTTACGCACAAGGGTAATCTAATGCGCCACATGGAGCTGCACGACAATTCAGTGGACATCCGCGAGAAGCAGATGCGCCTGAAGATGGGCAGGAATTTACGTCTAAAGAAGGACGGAACTATCGTCAAACTGGTCAAGCAGACGAACCTTCAAAACACGGAAGAGCATGTTGAGGAAGACCCGGAGAGCTACGACCTGGCAGAAATCGTTAACTCTGATGAGGAGGATGGAGACGTGGAGTTTGTGGACACCAAGCTAAAGCCAAAGCCAGTCATCATCAACAAGCAGGCCAAGCAGACGGACGTCGACAAGGGGCCAGTGATCATCAATAAACGCCTTCGGACGCAAACCGGCACGAAGACTTTCCACATCAAAGAGGAGCCGAACAACTCCGACTTCACCCTCGAACTGCAGGGCGATGATGGCCAGCTCATGGTCGTAGAGCTGGTTAACGGGGACGAGGACGTCGTTGTCAAGCGGGAGCCAAGTGCGACCAATAAGATTAGTGCCACCAACTGCTTTGGTTTCGAGGTGAGTCCAGAATTGGTTACTATTTAACTTATTGCAACTATTATACTAATATACAATCTTGACTATTTAGGAGGATGACGATTACGAGGAGTATGAGCCGGAGGATGAGGTGGATGAGGCTTCGCAGGAGTTTTTGCAGCTGATGGATATGATTGAGCGCGATACTTAGTCTCTCGCTAAGTATAATGTAATATAATATATAGGTAGAAAGATCGTATTGTTAGTTTTCTTTTTAAATAAATGTGTAATTTGTATAAAATCGGAAATAAGAATTCCTTTTCCACACTGTTGGATGATTTGTGAACTGGGCAGAAAAACTCATTCAACTGACAACTTGGCATAAATATTTATTTAAATACATTTACAATATGCTTTTCAATGCTTCTTCAATAGTTGGTATGTGGGCAAAATGTTAGGTGCGCTTGCTGGTGCTCTTCCCTGGGCGTGCACTGTAAATTCTCGGCTATTAGTTGTCCTCGTTCCTACCGTAAAATGTTTTTGCATAGTTTACAATTTGTTTTCATGATCTCTTCAGCAATCTGGTTACCTCCGCTTGTTCTCTAGTTTTTCATTTTTCTCAGTGTATAACTACAATAAAAATATATATATATATATTTATATATAATATATAATATACTCGTACGTGTATATTTTGTAGGTGGTGCAATGTGCAAAAATCTGCTGTGCAGTGCATCATTATCATTACTTCCATATGTAAGTATTTATATAGTTGATTTTTGTAGTTGTTGTCTCATAAAACGTTAACAATTTGTTTTTTCGTTAATAGTACGTAAGTATGTGTATACGAATTGCCTTTTTTCTTGCATAACAATTAAAATATGGAACAACGTTGATAAAGGAAGTGCACATTATAGAGTTCCGAGTTGGATTAGAGAAAAACGACACTTAGAAGTCGAAAATTGCTTGCAGAATCGACGAAACACACACACATATAGAAATACAAGAGCGTAAAAAATTGCATATATCCTATGATTAAGTTAATGCTCTGCGAGATTTCGCTCTGAGGGAGGGAGAACTATTAACGTAACTTTAAAGCGAAACTAAATTTAACGTAAACATAAACAAATTCTTGGAAAGCTGTGTGCTATGGCTCTTTGCCCGCTCACGGATAAGCTTGGCTTATATATCAATTTACTTTTGGCTTAACATTTTTTTCTGTAAGGCTGCTGTTGGTTTTGTCGTCCTTTCCATTCCTTTTCCATCTCCCATCCTTTACTTTCATTTCATTTAATTTGGCCTTCATTTGATATCCGTTCTCTCATCGCTTTTGGTTTTTTTGTTAAACATAAATAAGGACCTTCTGTGAGCTTTCTGGGTTGGCAAAGGGGAAACGAACATAGGTAAATCTTAGAATATTTTCAGTTTCTGCAGAAAATGCAACAGGGCCGCACTGAGGCATGCTTGGGGCTGCTGTTGCTGTCTCGCATTTGCGGCAAAAGAGGCTCTGCCGTTCGCAATTCACGATTGCTCCCTCTTTTGCCTCTTTGGCTGCTAATTGCAATTGAGCGTGTTCTGGTTGGGGCTGCTGCGCGAGACGTTGTTGTGATTGATCTGGTTGGACTGCGTGATGCTATTGTTGTCGCTGGTCTTCCACGAGAGCAGTTTGTTTAGCAGTCGGTCCATATACGGGTTGCTGCCCAGTCGTGCCACCTGGGTGTTGGTTAAGAGAAGGCATTAATTAGTAGTAAATGATTGTGGGACCAGTGATGAGAGAGGTTTAACCAACTACATTTCCTATGACCTTTTTTTTCCCTTCAATAATTTTGCCCTGCCCATTTAGATAAGCTACAAAGGTCATAAAAGGCATGCGATGCCAGACACTAGATTAATACCCTTGCCACCCCTGGTCCTCCTCCATCCCAAGTACTAACCTCCGCCCGCGCCTCCGCATCGAGCGTCTCCAGAACCTTGCGTGTATACTGAAAGCTGCCCAGCTTTTCCAGCAAGGTGATGCAGTACTTCTTGACCTCAATGTCGTGCGTGCGCTGGCGTAATATGTCTGTGGATTTAAGCCCCAAGTTGATGAGTTGTGAGGAGCCTTTGGCTGGGGTCAAAACGTTGGACTTACGTAAAACCTGTTTGTCCTGCTTCTGGCTGCGCACCGCATGGATTACCGGGAAGCCGAACTTGCCCTCCGTCAGATCCTCGGCAAAGCTCTTATTCTCCGTATACTGTACAGGCGGAATGTCATTCTTTAATGTTTAACCCATGTTTGCCAGCAAAACGCACTTACCTCCTTCAGACTGAGATTGCAGTAATCGTCGCGTATCTGAAAGTACAGGCCCAGAATAGCCGTCAGCTTGGAGTAGTCCTCCTTATTTGTGCTGAACAGCTGCATGAGGCGAATGGCGAGCATGAATAGCCCACCAGTCTTGCGCACGGTCATCAGCTTGTAATCGAACTCCGAGGGACAGGTAAAGCTGTCGCGCCAGTATATCTCCATGCCCTGGCCTCGATGCAGTTCCAGCAACTGTTCCGTATACACTTTGGTGGCCTGCAATGAGAAATGCATATTACTTGGCATTCCCTGAAAACATTCACAGGAGAATGATTATCTTCTCATGCGTGGGCCATACCTCAGGGTGTCCCAGCTGCTGCACCTTCTCCAGTGACAGGAACAAAACATAGTTGGCCGCATTTATGGTGCTGGCCACGCCGTAAATAGAATGCGCCACCGGCACACCTCTGCGAAGTATCGAATTGTCTTCAATATCATCAATGCTGTAAGTTAGTATCAAAGAACACACATGTTGAAGAGCTCTGTCAGTTAACCGATCGTGTCCAAGGCAGTTACATACGTCTAGTCTTAAGTCTAGTTTGGATTGCTTCTGCGGGTTAGTGGGATGGTGCAGCAATATAATAATGTTTTAGGGGTGTTAGAAAGGTGGTCAACTAAGGTGGACATATGTAAGTTTTTTGCTTGTTGCGTTTGCAGAACATTATCAATTTGTTCTTAACAACCTTTACCTTGCATAATTTTCTTGTGCATTCCTATATGTTACATTTTATGAATGCTTTTATTCAATTACTAGTCTAGTTTTTGCGAGAAAATATTTCTTAGAAACTCTTAGAAAATGATTTATCATCAACATGAACTATCTTAGCTATATTTTACTGCACTACTTCTTTCTGGATTTCACTTAATTAAATTTCTGTTGTATTGTCCGTTCATAAGTTGTTCTAAATATTTATAAATAGCTTCATTTATTTTCTTAAAGAGTTAATAGGAAAACTTCCTGGGGCCTTCCGTTATGTTCAATTTAATTTCTTAATTTTTTCATATCTTATTTTAAAGTAAATATTTATAAAGAAAGACAGAAACGGAAACCGATTAGTCATGCCTTTGCTAATCAGCTCAACCAAATAATTTTAAGTAACAAATAAGCTGAAGCGAGCCTCAACTAAAGCACGTACCATATGTGGTAATTATATGTACGTATTTAAAGAGAATTTCGCAAATCGCATTTCGAGAGTGAATGAACCGTGCCGTCACGTGTCCATCTCTGACTTCCCACAGACAACTGGGCAACCGAATAGGTGTCCCCCTGCTCGTGTTGGCAGGCTGGCTAGCATACATATTTATGAAAATAACATATGTACGCTGGCCCCATAATAGATGTGTAAATTTAAGCCCCGCTTTAAGGCCGGGCGGCGTCGCTTCAATAACTACGACGCCCTGGGCAGCCCAACATTTGCGTAATTAAAAAATGTTTGCGCTCCGCCAAAGCTAGCAAAGCCATTGGCAGGGACTGGGCATTGGGATGGGGCAACGCAGGATTGGATGGTGTGCTATAAAGGCGTCGGCGTTGAAGCGACAACGCACAAAGGAGGGGAGGGGGGCAGGCTGCTGGAGGACGCCTGGATGGTGACGAGGAGGATATTGAGGAAAATGGTGAAAACAGTGGGCGTGCTGCCGCTGCGTGGCAAGAGTTGTGACAATGCCTGTCGACTAACGACGGGCTGACTAACTGACAATGGGCATAAGTGCATAAATGACGGACGGACGAACGGAGTGAGGGATGCATGTCCTGGCATCGTTGTAAAACTAAGTTTTGGCCAATATGAAAATGCATTACGAAAAAACATCAAGAACATTTGGGGGCCACTTGGGGGAATAGGAATACTGAGCGCTTAGAAGGAATGCTGTTGCTGCCAAGGAACAATGCCGGGGATTTTAAGCAGAATTAAGGCCATTTCTGAGTGTTTGCCTTCGAATGGAAGACGGAGACGGCGACGGCCCAAGGTGGCCGGAGGCTCGACGGGATAAGCTCCGCTGCCTGATTGAACCCATAGAGAGAAGCTATTTGCTGGCTGCTAACAGATATGAAAAATCCCTGGACTCTGCCGGAGAGTTTAATTGAAAAGCGGCAGACACTTCAATTGGCTCGGTTCAAAGATTAATTGTAACGTTCCAACTCATCTCCTTCGGCACATTCAACATCTCTCTGAGCTCTGCCCTGTACCCTAACACTCTCGGCCGGAGAAAAATCTAAATAATTTATGCAATTTCGAGGCGAGCAATGAAATGCAAAGAAATTCAATTGTAAACAGAAAATGCTGCGGGCTCATGATGAAATTTTAGGAATTGATTTGGGGGCCAGCAAACACACGCCAAACACACACACACACCAGCACCACAGCGAGCCAACAAATGCCCGAGAACATTACTCAATATGGCCAAATCAGGTCGCCAGTTGGGCGGGAGAGGTATGACTCATACTCCGCATGATAATGTGCGTTATGGAAATGAACTGCGGATGATAAGGGCTTCTTCAGCAGCGCCCATATGTGGCCAATTCGGATAATCTTCTTCTCGCTGGAGGAGTGTCCATTTGCTATATATTCAAGACACACACACAAGCAGCACTTTTGCTCGAAAAAGTTCACACTCGATTAGGCATTTTATCTGGAATCCATCTAAACAAAAGCAAATAAACCAAATGTATACAAAACTACAGGCAGGCCCAGGCCGTGTGCAAGTGCGAACAGAGATGAAACAAGCGCCTGGAGGAGGGCACGGGTAGCGTAGCCACCTCTGGGGGGGTTTTTTGGGTTGCGGGGTGAGGAATAACAAAGGTAAACAAGAGCTAAACAATGCATAGCAAAAAAAAAAAAGCGCAGGCCACGAGGCAAAGGTCGACATTTAAAATAAAAACACACCACAAGCATGATTAGTTTCGCCTGCAATATCGACAGGTATTCAAAAATAAATGCAATAGCGGTTATTCTATTAGTGCCAGGTACAAGAGTTGCTCAGAAATATTAAGTGTTTGTTCTTCCTGACGAAGATAGTCATTTTTTTGGGTAATTTAAGAAATTTAAGTGGGATTTGCTGAAAGTGACAAAAGTAAATATATATTGATTCTTAAATTTTTTTTTTTTTTTTCAAAGTATAATATCTAGCTAGTTATCCATTAAAAGCTCACATTTTCTTACAAGAAAAACACCCAATTAAGGCCATGTCAGTGCTGTTACTCATTAAAATACTAAACAAAATCTGCAGCTTAATGATTACTGTTTATATTTATAAATAAGTTCCCCCCCTCCTGATGCTATTATTTCGACCGCATCTGTGTAAACAGCAAATGATATACTCACAGCAAACTGGAATTGTGCAGCATCTGCACAATGTCCCCGATCTGCGCCAACTTTTCGGCCGGTATGAGCAACCAGTGATTGAAGGCCAAGGCCAACTCGGAGCGGAATTGTTTGCCAGGAATCTGTTGTATGTATGTGAAGGGCTGCAGCAGAATCTGGATAACCAGCCACCGTCGTCGTACCGTGGGCGGAGTGAGCGGGGGATTTGTGCGTGGGCCACATGTAAATAAACCCCAAAGAAGGTGGAGCAAAGAGGAGAAGGCCAAAAGCGAGCTGGTTAGTTAGTGTTTTTCGGGGAGGGTGCTGAGGGCGTTTTTGCCCTGGTGTCGGCTCGCCACTTTCAAATGTCAGAGTTCAGGGGTCCGGAAGGATTAAGCCGTGGGATACGTACCTCATCCTGCTCCTTTTGCGTTGATTTATCTTTGGTTTTCTGCAGTATGCTGTTCAGTTCTTCCATTGTCGTGTTGTTTGTTGCCTGCTGCTCGAGTGTCGTCTGCCTTTTGTTGTTTGTTGATTGCGCGAAGTCTAGTGTGCTCGCCAGTTTATTCGCGTATTTGCCAGAAGACGGACGGATTTCTCCCCGAACCATCTGGCCACACTGGTCGTTCGCTCAGGTTTCGTGTTATCGATAACATATTTTAGCCCATCCCTATTGGTTGCCTGCGTGGAAAATAAACTTTCCAGCTTTTTTCTGTTAAATATAAACGAATTAGAATAAGCCAACAACGAATATGGCAGCTGCAGCGCCTACGCGAAACAACTGGAATCCGGGGATGAAGCACAGCGATATGGAGCGGTAGGAAACGGCCTGCTAGAAATGGCAAAGCAAAGTCCGCCCTCACATGTCTTATTATTGTTATTTGACAGGTGGATCTGCATTTATCCTGCCTACATCAACAGCAAGAAGACACGCCAGGAGGGCCGCCGGCTGCCCAAGGAGAACTGTGTGGAGAACCCTACCTACATCGAGATCCGGGACGTGCTGTCGGTGACAAATCTGCAGTTCCTGGTGGAGAACATGAAGTACTGCCGCGAGAAAAGCAGCGAGCTCCATTTTCGGGGCCGTGTGCGTGTTCAGCTGCGGAACGCGGACGGTACGCTCTTTAATAGCGACTTCAACTCCAGGGAGGACATCATGCGGCACATTGCCAGCAAGATTCCGCAGCTGAAGACGCGCCAAAACAAAACGGGCGACTCTCTCCACCAGCAGCCCCAGCCTCAGACAAGCGGCACCTCCAGCGGTGGTGGCGGCGGCGGCGGGGGCGGCAAAAAGGGCAAGGGCAAGCGTCGTTAGAGCAAGTGCTTCTCGTTAGTTGGTTTCTTTTGTAATAAATGCTGTAAACAGATGTTTGGTTGTTCTGTGCCAAGTTCAAGTTAGGGAATCCGGCCTTGGCACGCCAAAGTGTGCCAAAAAAAAGCAAGCGATGGAAATGGAATCAGCCCATTGAAACGTACAGAGAGAGAGAGCGGGAGAGAATAGAGTTCGAAAATGTATCAAGATCACACGAAGTCAGCGAAAATTCCGGCGAACAAGTATATAAAAAATCAACTGTCAGTCACGAACATCTACGATTTCACCTGGTCAGCGTTATAAAATCGGTTGTGCCCAGCATATGCCCAGCCACAAGACAGTTTTACTCGGAGCACCCACCTACCTACCGATGATGATGAAGCCGGCAAAGATACGGACATCCAGCCTCTGCGGCTATACAGTGGCCCTTTTACTCGTTTGGCTGGCGGTCATTATTCAGCTGCAGCTGGCTAGTGCTGGTCCTAGCAATGCAAGTACCACCACGGCATCGCCTTCCACTGTGGACACCACTTCCTTGCCGGTCACCCGGCGTGCCAATCCCCTCACGGAGACGAAGCTGGAGAAGAATTGCAAGGCCTTGTGCGAGCACTGCGGCTGCTTGGGCTTCTACTGTGGCGAGGAGTGCCTCTGCGAGTGCAACGATGAGAACTCGGACACGGAGTGTATCCGCACCATGCAGACGAATGCCAAGACCTTGAACCTCCCCTTCGAGATTGTCATCCAGGGACCGAGCAGCAATCGCTTCGTCCGAAATGCCCAGCAGTTCGAGCAGAAGAGGGAACTAGTGGCCAGGAGTGCTCCTTCACCCGGTAAAGCACCTCGGAACCGTCGTTCAAACATTACCATCTATAAGCCCGCAAGCCAGAAAGTGTCTTGGCAATTCGCGGGCAACTCTTTAGAGACGGTGTCCAAGGCTACAGAGGTGGATCTGGCCAGGCGCCACAAGCGGTCCGTAGATCATCTGGAGTGGTTCAATGATTTTGCGGGCTCCCTGGTGCGTCCCTCACCGCTGGGCACTCGTGCTCAAAAGTCCAAGCCGTCGGGTTTTAAGCGCCAGGCGGTGCAGGAGGAGCCTGCTCCGCTAAAGGGCCGTGAGCCGTGGTTCCTGGAGCACAGTCCTCCGCGTTTGACACGCCCAGCTCCGTTAAACAAGGCTATGGGTTTCCGGAAGAACAAGAAGACCACCTCTCGCAGGATCATCAAGAGTAAGGCAGCCGACAAGGAAAAGTTTCAAAGAGATCCGGAGCGTGAAATTCGGCCCCTGCGAGATGCTCTTCAAGTGGTTGAGCGGATTCCTCGAGTTCTGCAGGAAACAGTGAGCCACTTGTCGTCCGATCCACGCAGCGGTGACGTATTCAGCCTGAATATCAGGAAAGAGGCTTTACCCCAGGCCAAGAATCGTGACGAGGATGAAGAGGAGGAGCAGGAGCAAGTAGCCCGCCGGCCAATTGCCAAATTTCGTGAAATGCGACGTAATGAGATCGTTCCGGAGGCCGTAACCCTGGCTGCTCCAATGGCTCCAGCTCCAGCTATCCTTCCCGCTCAGGGTGGTGGTCTGCTGCCATGGCTGCGACAACGGCGACTGATGCGTCTGCAGCAGGCAAGGGCCAATTTTTAGAGGAGCTCCTATAAGGTGTTATTCAATACCTTTTTATAATACCTATGTATTTGTATCATCAATTTTTGTTGTATATTTGTAAGGAATCCTTGAATTTTACGTATTAAATTAAAAATTTTTTCATATCCTGTAAAGGCAATATTTTGTGTCCGTTTTCACAATATTTTCTTGAATTATTAATGGAAAACACGGTTATTTATTCAATACGAAATTTTCAGCAGCATATTTTTAAGCTGTACTATATAATTGGAGCATTCTCTCTCTACCCACCTGAACGCCATTACACTGTGGTTCCTGAAGAGTGGCAATTTATTAAAAAAATAATCTATTTAAATTTTATTAAAACAATAATTTTTAACTTAACAGAAACGGCTAATCGGGTTTCAATGTCTTAATCTTTTCGGTGTATTTTGGCCCTTTTATACCCTTGCAGGGTATTATAATTTCAGTCAGAAGTTTGCAACGCAGTGAAGGAGACATTTCCGACCCTGTAAAATAAAAATATTCTTGATCAGCTTCAACAGCCGAGTCGATCTAGCCATGTCCGTCTGTCCGTTTCTACGCAAACTAGTCCCTCAGTTTTAAAGCTATCCGGAAGAAACTTTGCACTGCTATATATATATCGGAACGGGCCGGATCGGACGACTATATCATATAGCTGCCATAGTAACGATCGGTAAATTGTTATGAAAATAATTATAACTTAGCCAATTTTTACAATATTTGAATTAAATTTGAGATATGGTCATTTTGTATTATTCTAGAATTTCGGTTTTAATTTGATCACACAACTCAACCCACACAACTCAACTAAATATACATACGTACAGTAGAATCCGGTTATAACGACTCCGGTTATTGCAACGAAAACTCGATGGCTTAATTGGTTCCCATACAAAGGAATTGTACTACCGGCTTGTGCGTCTACCGGCTATAACGACGTAAAATCGTCGGTCCTTTGAAAGTCGCTATAACCGGATTCTACTGTATATTCTTAAAAAAATTTTTTTTTTAATTTTAATGTTAATAATAAAGTTAATTAATATTTATATTATTATTACCATTATTGCTTTAAAATGTGTATATTTAAAAGTTTGGTTTTAAATTTTTTTAACAATTAAAAAAAATAAAAATCTTTAATCAAAATATGCCACCATATTTGGGTTCAGCTACCCACTGTGCCTCTCACGATTTGTTGGCAAGAAGCGTCTTTCCGTGCAGTTCAGTTTCAGTCTGCCGCGATCGTTCATCCACTGTGGTTCCTACAGGTCGTTCCAGTTCCAACCACGTCCCATTGGTAAGAGGTGCACGTAAATGTGCATTATCCCCTTTTACACAGCGGGGGGCTATTACTTCTCCTTGCTAAAACGATTGGAGAGCATTAAGAGAGCGGGAGAGTCTTAACGGTCACAAACAAACGAGCGGGAGCGCGAGAGTAACGACTTGTCAACCATTTTGTTGTTGTAGCGCCTCAAGAAGCAACAAAGTACATATATGTTTTTATTTACACATACTAGTGGCTTGTACAAAAACAAAGAAGTAAATAATTGTGCACGGGCCAAATAATTATTTAAATGCGGGTTTAATTTGAAATCAAACAAAAGAGTGTACGAAAACAAGAGATCAACGGTCGCCATTTGATATCTAGTATTCTCTGAAAGATTGTGTGTGTGTGCGTGCTTGGAGTGTGAACCAGAATATCTTTCTCTCATCAAACAACAATTGCATCAATTGGAAATCAATATCAAATCTGGAATTGATTCAGTAGTAAAAAAAACGTACATAGTTACATTTCTAATCGCCTGTCATTGAACTATCAGAATTTCTGATTCAGAAACACTTGAAAACACTTGTTGAATTAACGTACAACAAATTGTTTTTCGTCCAATTGTTTAAACCTTTCAGACTAGCAGGAAATGCAAAGGCAAATGCAAAGCAAATACAAACTTGTTCATGATCAAAGATAAATTCATGTAATAAAATGGCAGGTTCCATTCGACCGTTATCAAGCCATATAAACAAAGGCAACCTCACAGTGATAGTGACTTTAACTAAGGCATACACACACCCGCACTTGGCAACATACATATAACGCGCGCCGCGAAGACGGAACAGCTGGACGAATTCCGCTCCCTGATTGCCTTTATCTTCCCTAATTGTTCTGATAAGTCTTAACCCAACTGTTTTTCATATTCTTCTACTTTGGCGACAGACCGGCAGATAATCCATTCAAGATTTGTGGTTTCGGGGAAACTAATTCAGGCTACATTCTGCATATTATCAATCCGAATCATAGTTACACTGCAACACTTCACAATATAATTTTAAATAACTGAAGATTTACTTAATATTATTCCCTCATTAATACACAATATTTTATTTTTAACAGACAAATTATTTTAATATTAATATAATTGTAATAATGCCAAAAAAGACAGAAAGATAAGTTCTAGGAAATTTGATTTAATCATTTAAATTTCTGAAAACCTTTAAGCTATATAACGAAAAATTATAATCAAAACTTATCACTGAACTCAAAACTAAAAATGACATCTACTTATTTTACCTTTATTCCACATACAAAACAATTTACATCCGATTCAAATCAAGTTACAGAATGACTCATCGACGCTGAAGTCCAACCGAGAGAGCCGCCCTCTAAAAGACAAAGTAGCCAACCGACCATGGAGTATGCGCGCCGTGTGTCCGCTCGCTTCGAAACAAAAAGACTGCCCGAGGACGTGGACGATGGCCTGGAGACGCTGGAAGAGTACAAGGAGCGATGGCGGTCCGTTCGCATCATTTACTACACCATGTTCCTGATGGCCCTCGGTTTCAGCATCATCCTCACCGGCATTTGGCCCTTCCTTAACAAGGTGGGCTCCCTTATAAATGGATTTTCCTTTGAAGTTTTATCAGAATCTCTTTTCAGCTAGATCCCGATGCGGGCAAGGAGTTCATGGGCCTGATTGTGGCCGCCAATCCCCTCGGCCAGATGATCTTCAGCCCGATCTTTGGCTGGTGGGGAAACAGGCTGGGAAAAATACGTTTACCTCTGCTCCTATCGCTGGCCCTGTTTACGTTGGCCAGTGCGGTGTACTCCTCGCTAGAACTGCGGCCGGATAACGTCAAGTACTGGATGTTGGGCTCACGATTCCTTATCGGAGTTAGTTCGGCGAATATAGCATTGTGCCGATCCTATTTGTCAGCTGCCACGAGGATTAGTGAACGCACCCACGCCGTTTCCATGGTGTCCCTGGCTCAGGTCCTTGGATTTATCATTGGTCCGACTCTACAGGCGGCAGTTACTCCTCTGGGGGATCAAGGCTTTGTCTGGCTGTGGGGCAAGATGCACTTCAACATGTACACAGCATCCGGCTGGATTAACGTCGTGATGAGCATTGGCAACTTTATGTTGTTCCTTCCCGGTGTGTTTGAGGTAAATCGAAAGGATATCTCATTGGGGTATGCTTAGTAAAAATACAATCTTCTTTAGGAGCACAAAATAGCTGCGAGGGAGGTGATGGTCATGCAGGGAGGTACTTCGGAGAAAGAGACTTGGAAGGCCATCAAACCGAATTATCTCTCCGCCTGGACGCTGATCGTCGCATTCTTTATTCTCGTGTTTAATTTTGTACTGCTGGAAACGTAAGTTGACGGAGGTGGCAAGAAATCTGTGGCGATTTAATATACCCCTTTTTTTTAGCCTGGGCACTTCTCTGACAATGGATATGTTTGCCTGGTCAAAGGCCGAGTCCCTTTGGTACATGGGCATAATGATGACCACGGCTGCCATAGTGTCCCTGGTCACGTTCGTCCTCATTTCGCCTCTGTGCAAGTTTTTTGCGGAACGCTACTTGCTCATCTGGGGAGGATTCTCGCTTATGTTCCTGGGCCGAGTACTCTTTGTGCCCTGGGGTCCGGATCCGCCCAAGCTGGCGCAGGCCTTTAATGCCAGCCTTAACTTAAGCGACGACGATCCCATATACTTGGGTTGCCCGCCCACACAGGAGTGGTGTGGCGAGCTGCCAGCCCTGACACTGACCCAGTTTATCATCGGCTTTGCCTTCACTTCGGTGGGATATCCGATTGGTGTGACCCTCATCCAGACCATCTTCTCCAAAGTGCTGGGACCGAGACCGCAGGGCGTTTGGATGGGCTGGATGACGGGCTCTGGCTGCCTATCACGCGTCCTGGGACCCGTGTTCGTGGGGTCCATTTACACCAGACTGGGAACATACTGGACCTTCGGGGTGACCTCCGGCATGATGCTCGTCTCTATGTTTTGGCTTCAGTGCAGCAAGTGAGTTGGCCATCATCTAGAGATGCAATTTCCGTATTAAGTAATTAAATGAATCATTTTCAGTCGATTGCTCATCCCACCGACCTTTGACAAGGCTAATCCCGTTGAGCTGCAAGAGCTAAGCAAGCACAATGGTGGGAGCAAGCTAGACGACGACTGCGACGCCGACGACTCACCGGAGGAATTAATCCCCAAAGAGCACGGTAGCCACCACTCCATTTCCCTGGCGTAGCGGCTGTGGAGACTATAGGTCTAAGATAATGTTCCAATGCTGCCTTAACCCCTAGCTTTAAAATACAGGTTTATTTTTTGCATATTTTCGACTAAGCGCGCCTATGCTTTTATTGGTACTCGCAAAGTCCACAACATTGAACTGAAGTATGTTACTGATGAATCGAATCGAATGTTGGTATAGGTGGTATGACTGACGAGCGCGTCGTTGTCTAGTCTTGTGGGTGTGCTGCAGTATTCATGAAGGATGCATTGACGCGAGTTTTCATCTTGCGGTTGAAGTATACGATTTACGGTTTAGGTTTAGTAAAGTACTCGTGGTTACCAAGGCGGCAGCCACAGTTGTGAAAATGTTGTCGGCAGCAGCATAGGTTGGTGTTGCTGCTGGTTGTGCTGGTGATGCGGCTGATGGTAGTAGGCCTGTGGCGTCCAGTAAAACAACCAGCAATCCTGTCCCGACCCTCTTCTCGAGCCATGTGTCGCCGTGGGGAACAGAGTGTGGGCCAAGGGAAGGGTTAGGGGCAGTGCGACCGCAACTCAGCTGCTGCCGTGATAGTAAAACTCATCTCAGTAGGGCGCATATCGGCGACCCGGAGGCGAGGGACCACGCATTCCGCGTGACGATATCATGCGATCGTCGAAGGAGTCACGGCTAAAGTCCTCATAGCCATGAGGAGTTGGAGAGCTGTAGGGAAGGCAAACAATAGCATTAGTAGCAGAAGGAAGTAAGAAGTTGGAAACATCCGGATCACGATATACATCTACCTAGAAATCCCCTATATAACAGTCCCTATCAACGTAATAGCAATTAACTTGAAGGTCAATACCTCGAACAAAGGCTACTAGAATGCAACTGGTGGTTCTAAAGAGGTACTACTGGGATTCCCCTATCTTGCATTCGACAGGCATTATGACGTTACTTACCCGTAACGACTCATTCCATTGCTGCTACGCGGTGGTGGTGGCGAGCGACGACTAAACATAGTGTCATATCCCCGCGAGACGCTGCAGGAGCGCAGGCTGCCACTTAGCGGTGGTGGAAGGGGCATGGGTTCACGGCGCGAGATCGGCGGCGGCGGGAAGTCGCGCATACGCGATGTCTGGTAGCGACGCTCGTACAGATCACGTGAGTCCTCGAAGCGGCGGTCATAGTAATCATATTCCTGTGGAACGCAAAAGAGACATTACATTAGTACCGGCATATACATGTTTCAGAGGGAAAGGGAGGACGACATGGAGATGCAGAAGGGTGATGTGTCTACGGGATATGGATGTTGAATTTACCCTAAAGCCATCCATGATGCGGTCACGCAGGAATGGCGGCGGCGGTGGTGGCGGCGGATACGGGTCACGACCGTACATGCGATCTCTGTAGCCGCCGGCGCTGAGCGGTGAGGGCGGCTCACGTCCGCCTCCAGCGCTGCCGTAGAGGCGCGGACACTCTTTCGACCAATGACCGGAACGTCCGCAACGATAACACTGCTCCGGATCGCCCATGCCCGGCTTGGGGCGGACACGACTAGTCGACACTTGAACCTTGAGCGGCTGGCCATCGACGACGCGACCGTTCAGCTCCTTGATGGCGTCCTGCACGTCCCCGACACAGTCCAGATGAACGAAACCATAGTTGCGCACAATGTCGCACTCGACAACAGTGCCGTATTTCTGAAACAGTTCCCGCACCTCCGGCGCCCGCGTTTTGTCGGTCAGATTTCCCACGAAGATTTTCGTTGTCGGCGTGTTGGGGGCCCTACGACTCTTGGCCGCCTCCACCTTGATGGCGAACTCATTCAACACGTAACCGTTCAGATTCTGTATGGCATCGCGACCCTGCTGCTCGGTCTCCATGTGCACGAAACCATAGTTCTTGACCACGTCGCACTCGACGACGGTACCGTACTTCTCAAAGAGCGCCCGCAACTCGGTGGCCTGCGTCTTCTCATCGAGATTCCCGATGAACAACTTGAACGTGCCGGCTCCGGGCATGGCGGCAACGGGTTCCGCTACGTGGTCGTCCACGGTTCTTTCGTTTCTTGCACTTGTTGTGGGGAGGTCCCGAAAATGGATTAATACGCGGCGGCGGCGGCTTCACGGGCAGCGGCAGCGGCGTTCTTCGGATATATATCGCGTAAGGGCGACGGGCTTGATACTACGGCAAGACGACTACGGGTCCCGGAAAAACGCGACCTCAAGAGGGGATAGAAGAAAACAGGGCAGTTTTTCAGGCTGGTACGAACCAAAGTGCAGTGCAGCAGCAACAGCGGCAGCAGCCGGCAGCAATAAAAACAGCGCGGTGCGTGGCAAGTTACCAACAATTCTTTTCTCTACAAATATTTCGAGTCCTCGTCGGTTTTTCGATTGCTACCACATACACAAAAAAAAGATGGCGACGGCCAGTGCGCATTTTTTCTCACGGTTTTCTGTACTCGCCGCTTGCGGTGGCGTGGCTTTAAAATGCGGTAAATGGATGTGGGGGGACTCACCTGGATATTCACTCTATACTAAACTATAGCGCACAAAGGCTTTTAATTTTTTCACTTTCCAGGTGACACCTTTTTCTTAAATTTTGATTCCCAGTGTGACCTTTGTTGGCTGGGATGTAAAATCGGGTTGATAATTATATATAAAAATATCAATATATCGATATACTTAAAAATCATATGTCTATATCGTGATTTTTTTGCCCAAATATCGTAAGAGGGATATTTTTATTTCCTATTTTTTTTTTTATTATTTTCCTTGGTCCACCTGAATTCAAAAACAATCTATTATAGGTGAGGAAATCCTCTAAAGCATCTATTCCGGACATCCACAACCTGAATATGAGATACCTGGGTAAGGGGCTGGCTCAGTATCTTTAAAGTCTGTATATTGGAAATGATTCTGAAGTGTGTACTAGAATATGCATATAATTTTTACAATATTGTATATATAAGAATTATGTGTAATAAAAAACTCATTGTCAACAAGAAAATAAATAAAAATATTAAATTTATTAAAATACTTTATTAAAAATATCATCGATACGATCATTTTTAAAATATCCGACAACCCTAGTTTGAAATAAATTTGTAGTCGATCGCAATTATGTTGCGACTATAATCGTATAATAATTATCGAACGTGTTGGAAAACGCTTGCAATACCTACGACCGACGATCACTCCCAACACTTGAAAGCAAAAAAAGCGGGAGGATTTGGACAAAGTTAATGCGAATTAAAAATTGCCTGCGATCATGGAGACGCCGAAGGGTAGTGGGTGCTCCTTACGCCCCGATCGCTCGGCCACCCCACGCCTCTCCGAGCGGAAACGGCGGCTGTTCGGCAGTCCCGTATCCCGAATTGTCAAGATCAATGACGATGAAGATGAGGACGTCGACATACTGGGTGTTTCGCCCTTGAAGCCTTATGTGGAGGACAACAAGCCGAACGTGGGCGACCTTTTCGCAAAGCATCCCACCCCTGGCTGCCGGAGAGTGTTGCGCGGGAGCCCTAATAGCAGCCCCGAAACCAACAAGGAGAACAAGACGAAGCGCAGCAATAGGGCTGTCGTGGCGGCGACTGCGACGACGGCCACGGCGGAGCAGCTGCCGCACTTGTTCACCACTACAATGCGACTGAATAGCAACAGTGGCAGCAGCCAAGCCAGCAGCCCCCGCACGCCCAGGCAAGGATGTCGGGGGCAGGCGGGTTCATCTATATCCTCGCCAGGTTCTGAGGCGGGATCACCAGCTGAAAGGGCGCAGTCAAAGGCCCGGCAGGAGGTCAGCGCTAGCAGCTTCAGACGCAGTCCCCGCAACGCTAAACCGAAGGAGACTATCGAGGCAAGTCGAACGGCAAGAAATAATCAAAACAAGATCAGTCCCAGAAGCCATAGAAAAAACACAAAAACCGTAAACAACATAACGGCTGCTTCTCAAAGACCAGTTTCCAAAACCACTGAACTTGACCAGAAAAGCAGTAGAAATAGTCAAAAGTCCCCAGTATCCATCCCTAAACCCACTACGAAAAGCAACGAGGTTCCCCTAAAGAGTCCAACAGCCTCTGTGCCCATTATTAAGACCCCAACTTTGAGTCAGGAAAAGGAAAAATCCAACCCCAAGATTCGAAAATCCATAGATTCGGAGTGTGAAGTAGAGGTCGATCGTAAGGCTCCTCGTCAGCCTCAGAAGCGTGAGCACCCGGCCACGCCATCTGCCAAGGCTGCCTCCTCTACTGATTCCGACTCGGGATCGCCGCAGAGCAAGCTGCGCAGAATGAACCCGGAGAGCAGCATACCCACCATGGCTTTCTATTCGCACAGTAATACTGGAGCGGTGCGAGCAAAGGGAGCACAAAGCAATGCGGCCAGGGGCCCACTGCCGAGCAGGGCAAGGTCCCCACAAAAGCGGGGATCTCGAGTGCGGGTGGCAATCAACAACGGAGTGCATCACAAGATTCGAAAGAGGTCTAGAATTCCCCAACATCTGCCACAAACCAACGTAAATCACATCCTGAGCTGCCTGAGCAACGAGAGGTTGAAAAACTTGATCACCACCAAGCGCGAGGAACGGTCCAAGGTGGAAGAGGTACACGAGATTCTGCGCACGGCCCGGAATCCCATCAAAATGGCTAAACCATTGAGCATGCTGGATTCTGAAGACGCAAATAACAACAACAATGTCCGGACTGCAACCATGTGGCAGGACACAGATAGAGACTTTAGCGATTTTAGTGATGACGATGATAAAGCGGACGTCATGGACCCAGTAATGGAGCTGGAGCCCATCATACCACTGATACGGCACGAGACTACGGTCCACACTTCACCGCCCGCCGAGACCGTGGATCTCAGCAAGCGAAAGTTCTTCAAGTCGGGCCGAAGAAGCAGCACCTGCATGGAGGTTCGAATCACGGACAACATAAAAGCCAGCGTCAGCCAGGGAAAGATAGCCCTGGTTCAAACGCCTCGCCGAAAGCCACGATCCGTTCGCGTCAAGTCAGCGACCATATTCTCCGCGGAGCAGGCCACCGTGGATGCGATCCTAAAGAATCTGGACGACTCGGTGTTAGATGAGATAGTTGAGTCTAAGCCCAAGGAGGCTATCACGTCCATGGAGACCGAATGCTTGCCGGAAATTATCGAATATGCTCCCGAGTCCGAGGCAAAGATAGACGTTGATCCATTTGCCGTGTTTCGACAACGCTTGCCCTACCAAACAGACGATCCGGAGCTCATAGAGCAACAGCAAATCCTGCTGGAGTTTCTCATAAGCAACAATATCTGTACCGAACAGAACTTTGAGATCTTCATTGCGGATCCGGACAGCCACAAGGATGAGGCCAATCGGATTGTAGACGACCTTTACATGGTGGTGAACAGCGAGGAGGCGGCCCAGGGGATCCAAATGGAAGCCGTGTCACAACAAGTGGTAGAGGCAGTTCCTGATAATCTCCCTTCCCAGAAAGAAGACCAGCCAAGGCTCTTCCCCATATTCACGCAGCGCCTGCAGCCTGTTATCCAAAAATCGTCGCGTCGTCGACCGAGCACCTCAATGAGACTACTGTCCGAGGCAGCGGGAGGATCAAATCAGTACCAGATCGATGCCGGGCAGAAGGCCTTCGGCGCGCGACAATGCCAGCAATGCGGACTGGTGTACACTGTGCACGAACCGGAGGAGGAGCAGTTGCATCGCGAGTACCACAACTCGATCCATGTATTGCGCTTCAAAGGATGGATTGACGAGGATATTGTGGCCGTGTATCCAGAATGGGGCCACGATGGCCGCATCGTGAGGCTCAATGAACGGGCGCCGGTCGCACGACTCGAGCGGCTCAAGGATCTCATCGGTGTGGTGGACAAGGAGCTGGGCTACTCTTCGTATATTGTGCCAAAGATATTTGTGGCCTTCATGGCGGTGCGGAAGCAACAGATTGTGGGTTTCTGCCTGGTGCAGCCCCTGTCGCAGGCCCATCGGTTTATCCAGGTCGATGGCACGGACTATTTCAGCGAGGAGACCTATAAGGCCAGGTAAAAAATAGTTATTTTTTTTGTTTAAATCTTATGTAATTGCCATATCTTCCCCCTTCTAGTTGCGGTGTATCCCGGATCTGGGTTTCGCCCCTTCACCGTCGTGGCGGGATCGCCAGCAAACTGATGCGGGCTGTCCAGTACCACACGATAATTGGCCAGGAGATAGCCACGGATTCGATTGCCTTTAGCACTCCCACCGACGACGGGCGAGCTCTGGCGCGGCACCTCACCGGGCTAGATAACTTCTTGACCTACGACCAGTGACCCGGCTCCACTTGGCCATTTCATGGGAGAGCGGGACACACGGCTATTGAATAGCTGGATTAGTTGGATTTTGAATTGATTTGGAACCTGTACTAACTAGTTTACATTTTTACGTTTATTATGTTACAAGCGGCAAGAATATGCGCCATTTCATTTGTTTTTAAGGGTGGAGAAAAATGTCCCCGTGATTATGCAATAAACTTTGGTTTAATAAATTTAAAATAAAAACGTTTATGCATTAACTTAAATGTAATATAATATTGTTTGACTAATTTGTAAAGCAGAAAAATAATTTGTTTATTAATTTTAAGGTTTTATGTGCTTGTTTTTATTTGCTTTTTGTTTCTAACAAAATGTAGGGTATTTTAAAATGGTAACTTTTATTTATTTTCTATATTATTTGAAATGATTTAACCTAAACCTATCCTAAAGCAATTTCCTTTATTTGTAATCATACATTTCCATGAAAATATAAACATATTCAAATAATGCATCTACGATCGATAACAAAAAATCGAACTGCTTGCAACCCTGAGCCGAACCAACCACTGCCATCTCTTACTTCTGAGCCAGGCTTTTGGGCGTTGTTTTCGTTGATCCAAAGTGGATGAAATCAAGAACTTTAAAGAAATTAAACAGTTCAGACATCTGAATGGGAGTTGTGCCATTCCTGGAGATCACCAATAGCGCGCAGATGGTAAGTGGAGTGGTGGAGATTAATTGAGAAGTAAAGGCACAAATTCTAAACGCTACTTGCCACGCCCAATGTGTGTTTAATTGGACATTGCTGGCAATTGGTTTCGAGGGTGCGCTGCAGGTAGCGTGGTGGTTGAACTCAAGCAGCTCTTCTCCCAGCTCCATTCTCAACTCCGGACACTTTGTTTGTTGCAGACAATTGAGCGTTGTGCAGCAGGCAGCCTTCAAGTACCACACCCATAAAAGACTATGTCCACAATCGAAGAGGAACGCAAGGCGTACGAAAAGAATCCCTACTTCACCGGTCACATCTACGGCAACTTCTCGCCGTTTTATGTGACTATTGCCATCTGCACGGTTGTCCTCGGCTCGATCATCATATTGAACATCATCTTGGGCTGCTGCTCCAAGCACCGCAAGTACTGGCAGGACAGGCACACGGGCAATCGCTGGCTGGTTTCAATCTGGTCGGCCACTCCACACAAGCAGCCGCCGTTGGACTTTACTGAACTAAAGGACGCCTCCTACTTCCAGCGCTTCCATGTGAGTCATCATTACTTAAGCTTAGACTGTATAAGAACGCGCTAAATTGGTTAATTCCAGCCCACCACTCACCAGCAAGTGTTCCCCGACGACGTCGTGATTGGCGTTGACGACTTGGAACCCGTGCATCAGTCACCTTCGCATCAGCAGCCGCGTCCGCCGCGTCCCGAGGGCCGCACCCTGCACCAGCAGCGACAGCGCGAGGAGTACGTCGAGCTGCAGAAGCGCGAGAGCGACATCTAAGTAAATAGAAAGATGGCTCTTTACTTTCTCTATCCCGCCGTGGCCGCCTTGGCCCTGTTCATCGTTGGCGTGATCATTGTCATGCTGCGCTACGGCCCTCGTTTGTGCGGCCTGCGCCATCATGCGCTCCCGGACAACGACGACCTACGGGAGAAGACGTACGAGCACGAGATTAGCTATGCCTAATCTTTAATTTACACTATCATTCTTATACATGCTTTCTTTTCATATATGTATCTTACACACTAATCCCTAGGTATCCTGTAAGCTCCCCTACTAACGCATTTGCACCCAAGAATAATTATTTTGCATACAGTACAAAGAGCTCCTTTTTCTTTTCCCATCTACCATCTAGACAAAGTGCCTTAATCTCTTGTGAAAAATTATGCCGTCCAAGTGTCTTTCTAGTGCCGTAAGATCGAAATAACTACAAATAATCGTATACATTTACCCCTTTTGGGTAGTCGACAGATGCTGCATTTAATGTAACAAATCCAATAGTCTATACATATTTCTACAACCTATCAATATGTCTTGCATCTGCTTATATCAATGCAAACTGTATACATTTGTATTTGTCCGCTCAGTTCTCCCCAATATTGTGTACTGAAATCACTTTAAATAAAGCTCGAGTTTACGTTCCCGAAAAAAATATTAATGTGTATTTAATTGGCTTCCAAAAGTAGTATAATACGAAATTCGTTTAATAATTTTCAAGTTCATAAATTTTCTGGGCAATCAATTTTACAGCGGCAAACATAATGTACAATTGTATAATTAATTCTTAATTACTAATATGGGTGAAATACAATGCATTCGGAATAGGGAGTAAGTTTAACGAACACCAATAAATCTATATAAAGTGTGCAAGGTCTATGATAATAAATCTATGATCGTTTAGTCGGCTTCTTAGGTAGTTTCCTAACATGACGCGCCGTCTGCTTGGCGGGAGCAGCCAGCTCATATCGAAAGATGATGCACCGGCGGTCCAGGAATCCCCTCAATTCCTTGGGATCGTAGCGATGACCCATCTGCTTCAAGTACAAATAGATCTCCTGAAGGTCGATGGGCTCGTACATGAGTACGCTCTCGTGTAGGCGGGGATTGGCGCAGAGCAGATTGTGCCAGGCTATGTGCAGCGGCACCAGCGGCTGTGGTGTCTTTTTGGAAACGTTCGTCTGCAGAATAAAGAATTCAAAGTCGTCGCACAGACTTGGCGGCAGGGACTGGGAGAAGCGCAGCAGCTCATCTCCCGGTGCATCGTTGAATTTGAAATCCTTTTCCGTTTCAGTTGGCGTCAGACAGTCTTCAGTTTGGTTGGATTTCACCAGCTGGAAACGTGGTTTGGTCGACATCACAGGAGTGGATTTGCAACGAACGAGCGGCTCTGGATGAGAAGGCAACGCCTGCATAATGGGATGAGTTTGGTTGTAGATAAACTCTAGCATTTTCACGGCCTGCTTTCGTTTTAGCGGCTTGATTCCGTAATTATAGAGCAGCTGGAGAATCTCCGAATCTGGAAGGCTTGCAAAATCTGGCTTTGGCTTGTGGCACAAACCTATGGTGTACACATCTCCGTCGACTTCCAGTTGATCCGGCACATCCTTGGGAACGCTCAACTGAGCTGGTTCTGCTGCTGGCATTTTAATCTCCGCATTTAACAAACGATCCAGGCCACTGGGTACAGCTTCCGTTTTTGAACCAGCCATGGTGGAGTCCTTTTTGCTTTGGAAAACCAACTGATCAAATTCATCGAAATCGTTGTCGGAACTTTTCTCTTCCGGATCGGGAACGATCGCCAGCAGGTCATCGAATTTGTGGCTGCTCTTGCGAACTAAAGGCCTATCTGGTGCATCCAAAAACGAAGCTTCAGCCCAATTGATATTACTACACGATGGCGAGTCATGCCTGCTTACCGGACTGTGCAGCTGGGAGAAACTGAATGGTTGGGATGGAGCCGCATCCAGGATGCCGAACTCCGCGCGCTCCTTGCTGAGAGTACTCTTGTTGGGCGAACGTGAGCTTCCACCAATCAGGAAGGCATCTAGATCCTCTTCTGTCTGGAAGTGGGGAACAGCGCGCTTTTTAGCCACCGGAGAAGACAAACTGCTGTTGTCGGAGCTTCCATCCTCGAAGTTGGCAGCCGCCTTTGCCGACTTATTGGCCTTCCAAATGGAGTAATTGATTTCCTCATCGGACAGCAGGATGACATCGTTGTCATCATCGCTGTTTTGCGTCAAATCTACACTAGCATCCGATTGGTGGCAGGGGGAAGGCTTTGGTACTGGCTCTCTTTTCTCAAAGGAGCCGTTCATCTTCCAATCGAGTGGGCTTTTGAAGCTATTATCGGTTGACAAGCTGGCGCTCCTTCGCAATGAGTTCCTGGAGAAGTTTAGCTCACTAAAGCTATAACTCTCATTCGTCTTGCTCGGAGGGGTTACAATGTCTATGTGGAATGAGTGCTTGAACGTCTGCGAGTCCTTACTCATGTTGAAGGAAATTTCACTCATATTCTCTTCTTTTTCTGCTGCAGGTTTATCCTGTACGGCATATTTTTGAAAGAGCTCCTTGGAGATGGGACAGCTTTCTGCCTGGGAACAGGATTCCATCGCGGAAGTGATGTTGAAATTTTCTATATCTGAGTCTGATTCGAAGACGGCACTCATATTGAATATTTTTGGAGATAATCTCGATGAACGTGGCTCTACCAGCTTTTGGGAATCTTTATCTAATTCAGCTTTCTTTTCTTCATCACTGGAACTCGAGAACACTTCGTAGGTGAGTATTTGAGTTGGTTCTTCGCTGCTGCTTATTATTTCAACTTCTTTAACCGGACTTCTATTCTTGTACACCTTTAGGGAGAAATCTCTCAGCTCCTTCGGTTCGTTGGAGACACATATCGTGGGGATATCCATCTCCTCGTCGGAATCAGCAAAGATATCGGGCGAAGTGCAGCGCGTCATTTGAGTGGGAACGCTTAAGATAGTTATGGTTGGCGGCTGTTCATTCTCCTTCTCATCCATGGTCATTTTCGGTCGCTTATCCGGTGGCTCTTCCGATTGACTGCTTTTGGCTGAGGATGCATCCTCATCATCCAACTTGGAGGTATCTTCTATCATATTCTCTGCTACCACCTTTTCCAGCTCATCCAGTTCGTCCACCGTTTTCTGATCTATCTCCTGAGGATCTCCAAAATGCTTTACCAACTCCGCGTAAACAAGCTCAAGTTGCTTGTTGAGTTGGCGGTTTTTTGGAGTCTCACGTTCTGGGGATAAGTCCCTACCCTGTATTGCAGCCCAATTTTTGAGTAGATGGTCGGCTGGCGTCTGGCTTACCTCAATCAAGTCGGTCACATAGTACAGACCCAAATCTGCTAAGGCACCTTCGCTAGGTTCGTGAAGAATTTGAGATTTGAGGCTAGAGACTCTGAGTGGTTGAAGGTTGGAGCTAATAAGTTCGTAGGGTGGCATCAAGCGATCTTTGTCCTGCAGTTCCTTGGTGCGCACTTGCTGAGCCATCAGTGTGGACACCTTCTCCTCTAGCTTCATCTTTTGGACTTCTGCATTTCGTAGGGTTAAAGCAGTGAACTTATTGGCCCATTTGCCGCGCCTGCTACCTTTTCCAGCAACAACAGGCAAGACAGCCAAGGATTTGTAATCTTAAAGGGGAAAGGTTTGTTTGAAAGGTTTATTGAATGCTATGGTAGGTACTTGGATCTTACACACCTTCTTTGGCCGCTGTTCGAAAGCCGTACTTCTGCAGCTTAAGCCTTATGTTCTCCGTTGACTCAACAGCATCGTCCATTAGGTCCACGACGGCCTCCTCCTCGTTTCCATCGTTCAAGCGCAGGCATCCACGTTTCTCAGCCTCCGACTTGGACAGCGCCAGCGCCATCTCGATGTCGTCCGGACTAAAGTTATCCGCCAGGCAGTGCTGTGCAGTGACCTCGGCGAAGATCTGTTCATTCCGCAGAAAATTGCTGATGCTGGGTTGCTGCTTACTCCTCCCGCGTCCCCGGCGAGCAGTACCCGTGGATGAGCTGCTGCTGGTCTTGAGTTTTGGTGCCTTTTTGGGCTTCGGACCTGGTTTTTCGAATACATTGCTGGCACGTATGGGTTTTATTTTTGGCGACGGAGGTTTGGTCTCCACTGGAACTGCCGGTGCACCCGATGAATCCCTTCCAGTCTCCTCTGGAGGGCTAAAAAAGTCGGTTAGTGAAAATGTGGTAGTGCTGCGAGTCGAACTTTGAAAGAAAAGAAAACAAGGTTTCTGGTTAATCAAATAAATTTTATTCATCAACAATAAATTAGGTTTTAATAAGAATTACCGAAGCTTGTTGGACGTCTGCTGCAAGTTCTTAAAGTTCGCCCGCCGCGTCTGGCGATCCATTATTTAACCCTCTGCTCCTCACTCTCCTCAATGGCCTCCTTGATAAAACGTGCTGTGCGCGGAGCGGGAAACTCGAAGAGTCCCTTCCTATCCCGCTCCTGCTCTGTTTGGGCCAATGCGGCGGAAAGTTTCTCGTTGGAAATGCGCTGAATAGGCGTCAGGCTGGAGGAGAAAATCATTTAAAAACTAGTTAACTTGGATGTTTCCATTCGGGATGTTTACCTCCAAATCCCGAAGATCAGTGTTCCAGCGGCCAGTAGGGCGTAGGCGAAGCGATTGCGGTATGCGTAAGATGGTGTGCCGAGGGTGCGTCTGGGCTTGCGCTTGGTAGTGTCAATGGGATCCATTACTTTAAGTGCTGTTTCTTATATAATAATAAACATTTTAGAAGCGCCGGCTAAATTATGAAAACATTGCACCATTACAGTGTGACCAAAGAAGCGGTGCGCGACGGCCACGGGAATAGGGCTGCCATATTGCTCCTTTCGAGGGTTGCCATCGCTTGCCAAGAAACAGCTGGCCAAGCGATAGCAAATTTTTTATTTTTGTTGCAAATTTCTTTGTTAAATTTAAATAAATGTTAATATAAAAGAAAACAACAATGGAAACATCGGAGGCAGGCAGGCTGTCGGATGCGGAGATTACAGCGGAGTCGGAAAACGGGAATTCAGGCCGGGAAAATCACAATTTAGAGGAGAAATCAAGTGAAGACGTGGAACTGAAGGCGGATTTAATGGAGCAGCATCTGGAAGAAAGCGATCCGAAGTCCGAGTCTTCTGCAAGGGAACCAGAAGAAAAGGATGAGACCAGAACGGAAGAGGATCTCAAGACAGCCGTCCTTAAGCAAGTGCCAGTCGAAGGAGCTGCAGAACTCACTCTGCGATTTAAGGATCTGCAGGCACAGGAAAAGGAGGAGGAACTGGATGCGAATCAATCCAAACCTAGACAGAACGACATACTCTCCCACGTTCACTGCCTTGCCCAACTGGAGGAGCAGCGTCGCGGCTACGAGCAGCAATTGGAGCAACTTCGAACCTCCAATGGCCAGAAGGACAATATGATAACCCTTATCCAGCGGGAGAACGCCATCCTGGACAAGGAGAAGCAGGCGTGCCGCAAGGAAATGGACATGGCCAACAAGGAGAAAGAAGCCACCGTGATCAAGTTCGCCATGAAGGAGAAACTCCTTATCGATGCCAAGAAGGAAAAGGAGGCCGTGGAGAAGCAACTGTCCGATGCCAAAAAGGAGGTCAAGAACATGACCACCAGATTCCAGGCCGTAAGCGAGGAGAAGTCCCGAATGACATATGTGATCGATGAGAAGGTAAGCTTGATTAACTACAATCTATATCTTTATTTATCCTTTCCCCTTTTGATCAGTGCAACGAAGTGAGGAAGTATCAGCGTGAGTGCGAGAAGTACAAAACCGAAATGGGCCACTTGGAGTCCAAACTGAAGTATCACATTAACAAGCTCGGGTACGAGGCGGAGGCCAAGGCGGTAAGTTTAGATTACACAAAAACTTCTGACTTTTCTCTAATATTATTACAACTTCAGGCTCTTGAACGCAAGCTGGAGGAGGAAAGAAATGCTCCCAATAAACTAGAGGAGAAGGCAAATGGTCTGTTCGATTTTTAAACGTTTCGGTTAAAATCACTTCAATACAATCCTTACCTTTTACAGAGAAACTCAAAATGGAATTTGAAGCCAATACAATACTCCTGAAACATGAGATCACTAGCAAGACTGAGGCTCTGGAAAAAGTCACCAAAGACCAGCACAAACTTGGCGAAGCCAACAGGGAACTCCTTCAGCAGCTTCAGGATATTACAGCATCGCATAACCAACTTAATGAGGAACTGAATCGGTTAAGGGAGCAGCACAACTCCGTAGAGGCTTCCTACAGCGATGAGCTGCTCAACTCCGCCAAACTGAGGGGTCAGCTCGAAGAGCTTCAGCTCTTGCGGACTCAGAATACCATGTACGATTTAATAACACAGGATTTATTTGCTTTAAACATTCCAATATGACATGCATAAATTCTGTATTTATTATATTCAGCAACGAGGAAAGGCTGGCAGAGAAGCAAACGCGAGTCCAACAACTGGAAGTCTTGGCCCAAGACAACGAATCCGATTTGGAACAGCTGAAAGTAAAAAATCAGGAGCTGCTTAGCATTAATAAGGAGATGAGCGAGCTGATTGTGAGTTTGCAGAATGACATTTGTCTGGCGGAAGCCAAGGTAAGAGAAAACATAAAATATACATACATATATTGTATGTATATAAAATATGTAAAAAAATATACATGCCCCGGGTGAGGCTCGAACTCACGACCTTAAGATTATGAGACTTACGCGCTGCCAACTGCGCCACCGAGGCCTTGGACATCGTTGGTGCAATCTAATAAATGTAAATTCTACATTGGTTTCCTTTTATTTTACAGGCTCTTGGTTTGGAAGCGGAAAATAAGTTACTAAAGCAGGAGAAGCTTAGTTACGACACCAAATATAATCAACTGGAGCAGCAGCTTAGTTCGGAGGCTACGGAAAAGAACGAGGAGCGCTTACTGTTGGCCAAGCACTTGTCCGAAAAAACCAAGCTGTACGAGCTCACCAAGGAGAAGCTGGATAATGTCCAGGGAGACTACGAGGCCACCCAGCACAAGCACGCCACCTTGGTGAAGGAACTGCAGCGGGAGCTTAACAAGTACAAAAGGGGTTTTCCAGAACCCAAGGCTATACCCATTAGCTACTGCAGCAATTGTCAGCAGGCGATTAATGGCGGCTGTCCAACGGAGAATCCTCAACACCAGCGAAGCCATAGTCGAACCAGTAGCCACGGCAGCCTGCAAGGCAGCAGCCGGCGGGCCAGCGAATCTTCCGAATCTGAAACCGTAGCCAGTAGCGCCACCACAGTACAACACCCGCCACCACCACAACAGGACCTGCAGGCAGTGCCGTCCAAGAAAGTGCTCGTTGAGCGGATACTACGACTCCAGCAGGCCACCGCTCGCCAAACGGAGCGCATAGAGTTCCTGGAGAACCACACAGCGGCTCTGGTGACCGAAGTGCAAAAGAAATCCAAGGTGGTTCAGCACTACTTGCTCCGCGACCAGACCGCTGGCGCTCTCACCACTTCCCGCAGCGATCAAAACAAAAGCGAGCTGCTCAAGTACGGCAACGGCATCATGGCGGCCATCTATGGGGGATCCTCGAAAGCGGGCGGCGGCGAAAACAAAGCCATGTCCCTCGAACTTTCTCTGGAGATTAACAAGAAACTGCAGACAGTGCTGGAAGATACCCTTTTGAAGAATATCACTCTCAAGGAGAACCTGGACGTACTCGGCCTCGAGGTGGACAACCTGACGCGAAAGTTGCGCTCCATGGAGGCCTGCAGCAGCAAGTAATGCCAGTATTCGCAACCATCGTATTCCATTCCAGAGTCTAACCCGTGTACATATAGTTTACGTATACGTTTTGTCATTAAGTTTATGTGTAAATTAAATGTATTTAATATTTTAACAATGTCTCAGTCCTACAACAGTCCCTCGTATAGCTTGCTGCTGACGGGTTTCGGCTGACCCAGGCCCACGCCGAAGCTCACAGAGGGTTTCTCGCCTTCCTGCGCCAACCTGGCCAGCTTGTTGTGGGTTAGCTTAAAGTGAACCTTCATTTGGGGATTGCGCTCGCCAGTCTCCTCGGTCACGTACTCCCGGAGCAGCGGTGGCAGGTCGATTTTGGTGGGCAACACCACCGGCTCCACCTTCTTGTTGTTGTTTAGGTACTTGGCCTCCTGGTTTTCCGGCACCAGTTCGTAATCCGCCTTGTAACTGGTGCTGTAGATCTCCACCGGCTTCGGCTGCTTCACGCCCCGCCACGTCTTCTCCACGGTAACCCTCACCTTTCGCACCTCGCCCGGCTGCTCGTCCACGGCCTGCACTTTTAGGATTCGCATATAACACGGCTCCGGATAGCGCTGGAACATGTTACGTATGAGCATGCGGCCCACTCCCCAGTTCGGCAGCTCCGACACCAGCTCCCAAAGAGTGTTGCCGCGGAAATCCGTGGTTCGGCCGATGTACTTAATAACTTTCTGCGCCATTTCTTTCCTTTAATTTATTTGTTTTAATTGAATTTTATGGAAAATTACACATTAGGGATGCTGAAAACGTCGATGTTTTCGACATTAAGGTTTTTCTTGTCGATGTTTTGGATGAAAATCATCGGTTGCCTATTGCCTTAAGGAGTTAAGATTGTCGGTTAGGATATAGATGAGAAAATTTTAACAATTAAAAAGCAATGAAAACATTAATTTTATATATTTGAAGTTTTTTTCCTTTTTATAATCTCTAACTCAATGAAAAGAAAAAGACTGCTGTGAAAGCATTATTGTTATATTATTGTAAGTTTTTGTGTCTATAAATATAATATATATAATATATATATAAATAAAAATATATTATTTTAAAACATATGTATATTTCAATCATTGCAAAATTTGTATCTATCATCGGCCCCCTAGGAGGAACCCGGCTACCCTGGGGTGGAGTGCGAGTGGGATATGAGACATTAAGTGAGTGCATATTTTCCTTTCAGTTCACCTAATTCTCGGTCACTCTCATGTTAATTTTCCCATATAAAATTCTGTTAAAAATTCTGTTAAGATTTCTCGTTCAAACTCATGTTAAATTCGTGGTGAACAGAGCGAATGAGCCAGTTTTTCATGCTGAATTCAACATCGCGGTTTTACTTGGCGATGTTTTCCGATGTTTTTCGATGTTTTTGTTGATGTTAGGCGATGCATCGATGTTTACCTATTCGTCCAGCGACCAGACTTTGCGATGTCCAGCGACCAGGCTGCCAGACTTTGCGATACCCAGCGACCTGGCTGCCAGACTTTGCGATACCCAGCGACCTGGCTGCCAGACTTTGCGATACCCAGCGACCAGGCTCAGTGTGACCGTTGCGCGACAGCTCGAAATCGGCCGCGCTATCGATATCGATTCGAAATCTAGATTTTTTTCTTTATTTTTTTACGAGTCAAACTGAAATGACGTAACTGCTTTGCGTTATACGTTTATTTGAATTTTTACCTGATAACACGTAAAATCGATCATGCTGATGATTTCAAGAATTGTGACAAATTTGTCTTTTGTTTTAATTTTTTGTGAAAATTAACAAGTAGGATAGCTAAGTTCGGAAGTTCAATATATACACATATTCAATTAGAATTATTTTATTATTATTTATTCTTAAATTTGAATTTGGAATTTCAGAATATAAAAAAAAAATATAATTTTGAATATTTTAACATTTTTAGAAATAGGGAATATTGTGTTAAAAGCTAACCTTGAGAAAGCAAAAATAATCTCAAAGTGTTACGTCTTTCATGTTTTGATTAAGAGTCTAGTTCCTAAATTTAAACGCAGCTTCGTCAATCTTTTTTTATGTTAACCACACTTTTTGATTAGAGAAAACCCGAAATCTATTTATAAATTTCAGTTTTTAATTTCCAGCGTGTGGCACGATGTCAATATTAATGAGAAAAGTATGATATCTGCTTTAGTTGCTGAGCTTGTCCTACAAAGACTGCACATTCCTACTGATTACACATTGTATCCCAATCTTAATTTACAATTATTTCATATATTCCCCAAAAAAATTATATATTAAAAATATTATAAAACTAGTATGTCAGAAATTACTCATGCCTCAAGAACATTTGTATGTCCCCCCAAGAAATGTAAACATTGGTCTGGTTTTTGCCATTCACAGAATATAACATTGAATATTTTATTGGAAACACTAATAAAATCACAAGACTCAGTCACGGTCATCGCAGCACTTGTCGTAGATGATCGTGGAGGTGCAGGCCTCGATGGTCTCGTCGAAGAAATGGTCAAAGTGACAGGTCTCCTCCTCCACCGTCTTGCCGTCGACGCAGCGGATGAAGTTGTGGCAGTTGTTGCTGCTGCTGGCCACCAGCATAGTTCCGCGTCCGTCGCACCTGTTGTACTCGCAAACCACCTGGGAGGCCGGGGCGCAGACCTGCAGATCCGCATCGAAAAAGTATCCCTCGCGGCACTGCATCCACATTGGGTCCAGATCTATCACCGGGGACAGGCCCTGGCAATAGAAGTAGCCGCGACAGGTTGCCTTGTCGGACACAAACGCAGCCTTTGTCGATTTGGAACAGATGCCGCTCTTGGAGTGGGCCGAACACTCAATCGTGCTGGGCTCCACACAACTTCCGCTCTCCACATCGAAGTACTGTCGCTTCTTGCTGGTGATGCACGAACTCTCGGTGTGGCTCTCAGAGCTGTTGCACTCGTAGTACTGGGCACAGTCATCCTCCTTTCGGAACTTGGTCTTGCTCGGCACCAGCTCACATATGTTGTTCACATCGACGCAAGTCGAGTCCACTCCGTGCAGGCACGACTGCTTGGCCTCACTGAAGTGCTGGCTTTCTGGACACCTTCCTGGGTGCGGCACACCATTAACGCAGTAGAAGTATTTGTGGCACTCGGTGGGATCGGACACCCACTCGCCATCCTTGCCCTCGCACCGGTTGCCGCAGTATTTGTTGCTGTTGGCCAGTTGGCTGCTGGCCACACACTGGTTCTTGCTGGGACTGAAGGACTGGCCGGAGGTACAGGTGAGGACGGTGCCCTCGCCGTTAAGGCACTTGATGTACTGGTCGCAGGTTCCAGGCTTGCGGATCTGGGTGCCGTTCTTGAAGAGGCGACAGAGCTCCTCGTACTCACCGGTGCTGGCCGCCGACGATGTATGCCAAGTCATCAGGAAAATGCATCCGAGAAGCACTCCAAAATAACATGATTCTGTAAAAAAGGATTCCAATTGTATATATGTATATATTTCTTTGCTTGAAAGGGTTTACAACTGTCCATAACTTTAAAGGTATTTTTGTTTTAATCTGCAATTTGTTTTCTATATATTGGCTCTATTTAATTCCGACTGATTTGCATATCAATTAATTATTGTTTATCATCTTATCTTGTCATCTCATAAATTATCCCCATAACAAGCGTTTCCAGTTGTCTACTTATAAATTTATAGCTTTTTCCAGTTAATTTATCATGAAGATAATATAGTTTTGTTTCAAAACTCATTAACCACTAGAATATTTCTGTTTTAACCAGTCGGAGCTGCCTGGAGGTGTCCTTCTTTATTTAAATGGCTTTACAGATCACTGCTAAAAAATTTGAACAGTGTACTTGGGCATCGTTGATAATACTTACTCGACATGGCTGAATGTTGGGGAATTTGGTTTAATTTGCAGGGGAAGAGATCGCGTTGTCTGATGTGGCCTCGGGTACTAATTGCTCCCGACTAAATGGAGTTTCGTGAATGGAAAAAGTTTATATTAACCAGCGGCGAACATGGCTGCTGCCTCGGCTGATAAGCAGCTGCGAATCTTATCGATATTGTGCCAAAAAGTACGCAAACCCCTTCAAGTGCCCAGTAATTTGCCATGCAAATCATCCGCGAAGGGGAGTCTGTCTGGGCGTGGTTTTCCAATTGGTTTTGAGTTTGGACACCTTATGAACACTAATTGGAAGGGAAATGAAAATGAAACTGGTTAATGAGTTGTTGTCTCTTATCTTAAACAGAATATAGCCGTTTATTGGCTGCTAATTAATTGAACTATAAATATATTAATCGCGTAATCGCAGCAGTCACAAGTTATTGTGCCTTGAATGGCCGTCGTAAATATGACAAAATGATAAAGCCAGTTAGACGCTCTCAAATTGTTTTTGGGAAAAATCAGAGCTTTAAAAAACTGAAGAAAGAACGATTATCATTTATGGTCTGTTTGGCTCCCCACCACCTGCACGTAAAATTCCATGATTTCTTGATATTTTATTTACATTTATTTATAATAATTTTGTATGGGTAAATACGGTTAGTGTGACGCTTGATATAAAAAATCTAATCTACACATTTAATCACCTTAGATGATAAATATTTTTGATCTGCAATACAGGAGAGTCGATTTTGAATTTTTTGAGAATTTAGAGACTAGAGACTATAAGAACTTGTAGAGTTACTAAGATAAACATTAAAAATGTATAGCTTGACTAATGGCTTACTTCGTGTTTACATTTATTTAAAATTAATAATAATGATGTGATAATCATGAGAGTTATAAGACAATAAATAGCTAAGTTGCCTCCATTTGACTCGCTCTCGAATTTGTACAAACCTGAGCTTGTTGATTAGTCGCGTCTCTTGTTTGTTTATTTATTTCTTTAACAATTATCTCTTCCGTTGCCCACAGGAAATAACAGAAGTATAAATAAATTAATGGATTTCTTTAAGAGGTTAGCAAAACACAAGGATTTTTGCAAGAACTCTTTAATAACGTAAGCGACTTTTAAAAACAGATTATATTATTTATTTTTATTTGCACGCAGTATAGCTTAGGACATTCGCGACACAGGCGCCCTGTTTCTCGTCAAAGAAGTAATTGCCGCAGGACTTCTCCGCCTGAGTGATGCCATCCGCGCATATCAGATAGTTGCGGCAACCGGTGGTGGCACTGGCCACAAAGGTAGCCGTGCGACCATCACATCGATCCCACTTGCAGGCGACCGATGTGGGATCCTTGCACGTCTGGCTGGAGGAGTCGAAGAAGTAGTCCTGGGGACAGTGATTCCATGAGGGATTGGCATCCGGAGTGCCGTCCGCCTGTTTGCTGCAGTAGAAGTAACCGCGACAGGTGGCTCCATCGGTGACGAACTTGTTTTCCAACGGTTTCTTGGCGGTGCCGCAGACATTCGAGGGCAAGGGATGGGCATCGCAGTCCACCAAGGCCTTGGCCACACAGGTCCCTGTGCTGGCCTGGTAGTAGGTGGTGCTGGAACAGGTCTTGTCCTTCAGCACGCCCTTTTCGCACACATGGTACTTGTTGCATCCCTGCAGATTGTCAAAGTTCACGCTGTTCTTCACGATATTGCAGTACTCGAAGCTGCTGGCCGTGCACTCGGACTCGTAGGTGCGGGTGCACATCTGGGTGGTTGCATTGAAGTGGGTCTCCGTGGGGCATTTGCCGTACTGGGCCGTCACCTGGTCCGAGCAGTAGTAGTAGCCATAGCAGGACTTGGGATCGGCCACAAATTGGCTGGCCGAGTCTTCGCAGGACACCGCACAGCTGGAGTCATCCGTCAGGGCTTTTACACACTTGCCGGTGTCCTTGTCAAAGAAGGGCGTCGATCCCGAGCAGGTGCTGTAGTGGCTCACGGAATTGATGCAGGTAATCGATTGGCTGCATGAATCGGGATCACGGATCACGGTGTTGTTGGGAAACAGTCGGCAGATGTCCTCCTCCCTGCCATTCGTCACCCCGAAGTTGTGGACCAGCAGCAGCAGCAGTGCCGGGCCAAGGAAAGCTCTCGGTTCTGAAAGTGAGATTACACTTTGGTTAGTCGGAGTCCCACGAAATTTGAAGAAGGTTAAAGTCACCCACTTTCCATTGCAAAAGAAGAAAAAGTTATCGGCAGGCAGCTCAGCACTCGACGAACCAATAAACCGAACTGAGATCGCTCCTCGTCGGCGATTGCTTTTATTGCCCCTACATAGCTTATATGGGAGGATCAGCAGCGATCCGCAGGTTATTTATTTTTATTGGCAAGATAAGTGAATTGATTTCAGTTCGGGGCACCATCAGCTATACTATTAGGTACCCTGTATATTTGCGGGAAATATTTTAAAAGTGATGGAGCTTTGGCATTTTAATTTGACTTTTATTTTAGTTTTGATTGATTTTATTTATAAGATTTCAAGTGATTTATTTAATGGCGACATCAATAAATATGTTGATTCTGCACATTATCTTTAATTGGCATATAAAAAACAAAGCATTTGTTAGCAAAAACTCCAAGTTAGAAATTCTTTCTTTATTAAATTATACCTACTTGCCTTTCCCCTGAATAAAACTAAGCTTATTTGTAATTTAAGCAGCAGGTAATTCAAAGTCTAAAGCTTTATAAATAATAACCATTTTGGCGATTGGTAACTGAAAAAATAAAATAGGAAGTAGATAAGATAAATTATAGCTACGACATTAGCTAGGTTAATTCATAAACTCAAAACGCAAAATATAGGGTTTATGAACCTCAACTTAAAGGAATGTCAAAAAAAAAAAACTCGATAGCTATAAAACGTGAAGATTATTTACAATTCCTTGGCAATATCATAGTTGTAATTATTTTTGTTTGGACTTTTGTGTGTAGTCCGACTGCAATAAGGGGGAAAATCACTTTCAATTTTATATTTATGAGCTAATGTATTAATATATTAGTATTAGTATGCTTTTAGAGAGGTTAAAAAAATATGTTTATGTTTCTTTTTTATTAAAGAACGTTTAAATTATCAATACATTTTTTTTTAATAAAAACAAAAAGCTTAAGTATAGGAACAAAATAAATAACTTATACGCAGTGTGGTCTGCGTAATTAACATTCGACCCGTTATCATATCTCATAAAATCTGCACTATCTTTGGATTTTGATTGACATAAAGTTACTGACAAGGAGTTCCAGGGGCATGTGCATTTGGTACATGTTTTTGGTGAATGCAAACAATTTGATAGGTCTTTGCTTATTTAATGGTAGCATCTTGCGATGGAAGTTTAGTTATTTTGTGGTTGCTGCCATGAAAAAATCGCAACGGAACGATGACCAGGATGTAAACGAATATGAGAAGTATTGAAGTATCAACAAAATCAAATTCGAATATTTATATACAATGAAAATTATTTCTTTTACAACTAATATAAAACTAAAAAACTTGAATACTAGCAACTGGAGTTTGGGAAATAATTTTAATAGCATATTTGTGTGCTGTCTAACTTTTATGAGAAGTATGCTTTTAGGTAAAAGTAGACCTTTGTTTTAAGCAATGCCAAAAATATTCTATTCTTGTGTATGATTAAGTAGTTTATGTAAATATGCGAATTTGGGTAACATACTATTACAGAAAATATTTCCTATGACTTAAATTAAATATATATATAAAAAAATATATCTTATTTTAAAATATTTTTTTTGAATATTCGTGTAAAGTTATAATAAATGGAGACAAGGCTTTTATGTACTCAAACATTGTCTTTAATGAAATTATTACTCATACGCAGTGTGGGCGTTGCCCACATACTTGTGTATATCGTTGCAGCCCCGAAATTTAAATAATAAAAAATAAAACCCAATTACTGCACCCTAATAAATAACAAGTATTCTTAAGAAATCCTTCATACAGACAGACAAAATCTAAGCAAATTAATTTTTAAACAGGTAAATCACTAGCTTTTCATTACGCATTCAAGTGGTCGCTAAACTGTTCCCATCATCTCCTCAACCATTGTGATTAGTTCAAGAGCAAGCCGAGGCAAAGATTCCAATGAAGATATGCAACTAATGTCATGTTGCCGAAATGATTACCCAGATACCGGGAAACGCCAATGAGCGATCAATAAGAGCCGTGGCATTCTTTCCTCCCTACCCTGCCAAGCGTTCAAATTAAAAAACAATTAGAGACAAAGAAGGCTCGCAATCAGCAGCTGATAATCCGAATTCCGACCAAACTGTCATGTCAACGAAAAATAAACGGAGTTATATATACACAATATATATTATATATAGAGAAGGTCCGCTGACCAGGCTCCGATTAGAGAATATAAGGCAGTCCATTGTGGCCGGGTCCGCTAGTTTCACTTTCGACGTCCAACGCTGTTGAGCCGGGAGCTAACCCCAAAAACTTAAGGATGAAAGGTGCGTGCTTTACCCGTGAGACCTTAGAATCTTATCTAATTTTAATTGCGATACTAACGCCCTGTCGCCGGCGGGCTTATCTGGCTGACAATTTTTAATTAACCGCTCTGGCGAGAGCCCGGGGATGGGCCAACTATAAATACGCAGAGCCTGCGATTGAAAGGGTTAGTACCGGAATTGGAACGTTCGCTTCAGTCGATTCTGCCAAGCGAATTAGTCACTATATAACCAGTCCCGAAATGAGAGGTACGTAGGTGCAGGCCCTCGGCCTCCGAAGATGGATCTAACCAGTTGCCAGTAAAATCCCGAGAACAATAAATTTAAATACAGTAAATTAACATTTCGAAAGGTCAGAAATATACTTCAATTAGAGCTAAATTCCTTTCAAGGCTATAAAGTCGACGTAAATTTGACAGAGAGAAGAAGAAGTTTCAATTAAAGTTGTATCTTTTAGAAAAATGTAGACTTTAAAGGACACCTTAATAATAAAAATACATAGTAAGAAATCATAAATAAGAGCTGAGTGCAAGATATATATATAACATTTTTAAAAATATTATAAAAAGGTCCCTAAAGAGCGGTTTTAACTTTTTAATTAAATATCTTAAGAGCCATTGAGTGCGGAGTAAGGAAAGTGAGATATATAGTCCAGGAAAACCAACTAAAAGTATATATTCAATAAGTGTTAATGATTCCGTTTAAAGTCTAAGATCATTTTCCAGTGGATACTCATTTTGTATTTATTTTTCCTCTACTCGTCAGGTTTCGATATGAGGATCTGTGCCCTGGCGGCCTGTCTTCTGCTGGCATCGCAGGCCAGCGGCTACACGATGGAGCAGATGTGTGCCCAGTGGTCGGGACAAGGATACGTGGGCAATCCTAGCAACTGCCGCGCCTGGGGCTACTGCCAGGGTCAGAAGCTGGTCGCCTGGAACACCTGTGAGGACGGCTACATTTTCAACCCGCAGAAGGGCATCTGCGACTATGCCTATAGGACGATCTGCGCCACCAGCGCCGTTAAGACATGCGCGGCGGCCACCTCGCCCATGTATGTGCCCGATCCGACTAACTGCACCCAGTATGGCTACTGTGACGGCAAGGGCTCAATCGCCTATGGCAACTGCGGCGTCGGCGGCGTCTACTCGGCCAGCACCAGCAAGTGCACGTGGGGACCGACCTGCCCGCAGAGCAGCATCTGCCAGTTCATGATGTCGGATATATATGTGGGCGATCCGGACAACTGTGGCTCCTACTTGCAGTGCAACAATGGCTACGGCACCCCGGGCACTTGTGGCACTGGTCTGACCTATAACTTGGTCACTGGCAACTGCCAGACGACGAACACGTGCACCGGAAACACCGATACTGGTAGTGGCAGCACCGACGGACAGTTCACTGTTGGGCAAACAGATGCTAAAATCTGTAAAACTGGATATGATCCCGCACCTAAGGTAACTGGCGAGACCTATAAGTATGTAAGCGACGGAACCACCTGTTATGGCTTCTACTACTGTGAGTCGGCTACCGCTGTTGGCACCTGGAACCAGTGTACCGCCGGCACCCACTTTAATCCCGACACGGGCTTTTGTGTGTCGCCAGCTACTTACGCTTGTCCCTACAACCGATGCGGCAACATGAAGTCACAGTTCATGACCGCCTTGGGTACAAGCTGTAAGGGATACACGGTGTGCTCCAGCGGCAGCGCTGGCTCGTGCCCCACAAATAATCCGTACTACAACGAGGTCTACGACATTTGCTCTTCCGAAGATCCAGAATACGCCGTTTGCACATAAATTGGCTGTTCAGCTATGTGAATTCCCTGGAAACCCGATGATAAATGCTACATCTAATGAAATAATAAATAATTTGAGATAAGGGAAGGCTTTAAAAATCAATAAAAAAAATACGCTGGCTTCGACTAATCGGTATCGCTTAAATAGGTTATTTAATTCTGTGGTTAATGGATGCTAAGACAATTAAATAAATGCATAAATAGGGGCTTTGAAAATATGTGAAAATCGTATTGGTTATTAAATTTGGTTATAGAATTTAATATATAAATAGATTTTTTTTTAAAACGTTCGACCACATTTTGTTAGCTTATTGTAATTGGGAGTAGTTTAATATTTTACATTTGCTTAACTGTGCCAAATGAAATCATTTTACAATGCTTATAGGACTTGTCAAGTTGTTTGAAGAAGTCTAATAATCGATTAAAATAATTCATCATAAAGTCAGCACAAGCATATTAACATACATCAATTTATAAGTCACTAACTTTTCCTAGATTAATTCTGAAATATTAATAAAAATATGGATTCCTCAACGAACAGTTGGCTTAGCAAACCTTCTTAACCGAAAAGTTATTATTCATATAGGACGAGAGGTTAATCCACGAACGAAATTAGAACGAAATTATTAATTAAATTAAATTAAATACGTATGACTTTAACTTATAATTGGTTATTGTTCTTAAATAAGTTTGCTGAATTTAAAATATTCGGTGGTTGTATAAAGTTTTCATAGTTAAGTATAGAAGTAGTTTTATACATATAACCATAGTTTTATTCATATAACAGTAGTTATATAACAGTAGTTTTATAAATATGATATAATTTTCTTTTGTAGCTTAAAATGATCGTTAATATATAAAGTTTTTAATGGGTAGTCACAACTTAACGGCGGTGTCAACAATAAATTTGGTTCAATTAAATAAATCCGAAATAGCTACCAAATGTTTGATTCATGACTCATTGAAATTGAAAATTCAGGAGAAGAAGTAAAAAAAATATAACTCATATCACTCATTAACAAAAAACATGTCAATAAGTCGCGGAATTCGATGGCATCGCTGTGAGAGCTCCTCGGATGTTCGAGAAGCCACCAGCAGCGTTTGGCAGCCGCTTTCAATGTCATCGCGACATCTGCAATTTCCCTATCGACGGGAGGGGCCATTGATCGGCACGATACCACCAGGAGGAGTCTCTTCTGCGAACGAGACAACCACGACGATGTTATTGCGGTGTAATTTACATTCGGCCCCGCTATCGTACATCAGAAAATCAGCGCTATCTGCGCGTTCTGATTGCGATAGTGGCGCTGACAAGGGCTCCCTGGGGTATGTGCATTTTCGAAATTGTTTTTCGGCGAACAAAAACGGGCAGAATGGCCTTTGCATATTTAAAGGGAAGCAGCATCCGACGCTGCAGTATCAGTTTTGTTGTGGTTGCTGCCACCGAGAGATCGCAACGGAACGTTTCAGACACCAGGATAACTATTAACCAAAGGATATACACCATGATGAGAGGTATGTGCACAGAACAGGATATTAGGATACTTTTTACAAAAAGGACTAACAATTGAACATAAAATGTTTCAATAGTAATTCGGAAAAGATTGTTGTTTTCGTTTTGAGATCTAAGAGCTCATGTAAAAAATTATATTAAATGTATAATTAATTATTCTGCAAAGTGGTCAAGCACCTATAAGTTTTTTGGATATTTAAATGTTCTAAACCCAACATAAAAAAACAGGATAGGATCATGTTCTTACTCTTTTTTGACTTTAAAGAAAAGGAAAATCCTGCGTGTTTCTTTAACAAATTAACAAGATATCAACCAATAAAATGAATAATATTTGAAGATTCAAGAATACACTTTAATAATATTTGCTTTGAAACCTATTATGGTATATGGGTTGAACCTGATTACTAATCTTTGCTGTTGCAGCCAGCGGTATCCTGTCGCTGCTGTTCGTGGCCAGTGCCTTGGGCGGAGTGATCGAGGACTTTGAGTACCTGTCGGTGGAGGATATGTGCGGCTTGCTGCCCCAGGACACGAGCCTGTTGCGCCCCAGCACCTGCGACAACTGGGTGCGGTGCCCCAACAGCTTGGAGGCCGCCGTGGAGCAGGGAGCCTGCGCGTCGGGTCTCTACTACGACAAAGACCTCGGTCGCTGCATCCTGGCCTCCAGTGCCAAGTGTCCCTACAAGGGCATAGTCGCTGAGGAGCAGGTCAAGAACTATTGCGCCAACGAGACGGACGGCTCTTTTGTGGTGGACCCCAGCAGCGGTGACTGCCGTGGCTACATCCTCTGCAAGAACGGCCGGCAGATCCGCTCCAACTGCCCCAACGAGCTGGTCTTCCAGCCCACGTCCAGGAGTTGCGTGTACGAGAACCAATATCACTGTCCCAAGAGCTCCGCGAAGCGAAGCGATCCCGCCTGCCGCTCGCTGCCCAACAACACGCGCCTGGCCGATCCCGTCCACTGCGACCAGTACTACGAGTGCGTCAGTGAGCTCCTCCACATCCGATCCTGCCCGGCTCTGAGTGCCTACGATGCTGCCCTCGGCTACTGCGTGAACGTGTCCGAGGTGGCCTGCTACGAGACGGCTGCCCTGCCGGAGCCGGAGAACACCTTCTGCTTGGACGAAGCCACCGGATCCGCCCGCGTTGGCTACTTCGCCGACGACCTGTCCTGCGCCCACTACTACATCTGCAACAAACCGAAGGCCGGCAAACACGACACGGAGCCCAGTCACCTGAGCTGCCCGCTGGGCCAGTACTTTGACTTCGAGAAGCTCTCCTGCCGCGACCGCCTCAACGTGCGCTGCCAGCTGGACAGGTGCGTGGGCGCCAACCTGACCTACGTGAACGTCGCCGGCGACTGCCAGAGCTACGGACGCTGCTCCGGCGGAGTGACCGTCAGCACCGGCCATTGCCCCTCCGGCTACTACTTTGACGAGCGCAACCAGGGATGCTCGCTCACCAACTACCACTACATCGCCTGCTCCGTCTAGGCCATGCCCACACATACACACGCTTCAACACACTCCCCCAATCCCAGTCCCAATCTTAATCCCCATCCCACTTTGAATTCCAATTAAAAATCCAATATAAACACTAATAAATCTATCCAAGTCATGGTGGCGGTCAAATGCATTGTAAGCTCGTTATTATTATATTTCCTTGGCGGTGTATTGTTTTAAACTACTTTTTTTTATTTAGTTGAGTTCGCCTTTAGAAACGCCTAACTTTATAACAAAATGTAACTTTGTATGTAATCATAATTTATTTTAATAAAAATAAAAAGAAAATGGAAAGATACAGACATAGGTAAAATGCTAATGATTGATTGGTATTTTAATTAAAAGAAATAACACTTTGAAAGAGGAAATCCTTTGCTAATATATTAAATATATTTATATTTATATTTAAACTACAACAAATGGCAGAACGGAAATGTTCATTAGGGTAAACGAAAAGGGGCGATAAAAGTCTTCGCAACCCTTCTTTGCTATCAAACCTCGCCACACACATTTCGATATTTTCTGTTTTTGGCAATCTGTTTTCTTGACAGCTCGAGTGCCGAAAAGTATTATCAGTTTTAATTAAAAGAGTGCCCCATTTGCCGGGTTCGGAGAATTCGACACCGATTCCAGATAGACCCCCGATACCATATTTTCCATTCGCCGATGCCGCGATCGCTTATTTCCGCATTTGCTTTGAGGCGAGCAAGAGGTTTTATAAAATGCTGGGGAAGGTTCTATTTTGAAATTAGTATTATAATTCTTATTTATAAATAATAATAACTAAGTGGAACAAATATAAGTTTAAGCTGTATTGGAAACACATGCTTTAAAATATGCTTTAAAAATATGTGTTTTTTTGTATAAGTTACTAGGATAGCCCTTAATCCTTTTTATTTTTTAAATAATATCTAAAACAAAACCTAGATTGATTATACAATGGTTCGTAATTTAATTGGACTTATAAAACTACTAGGAAGCGATTGGATAAACAATTTTGAATTGTGAATTTTTTATTTTCTATAAAACAAGGTATTTTAAAATAAGTTTATTTATATAGTTGCCTAAATTTGAAGCCTTCTGTGTTGAATTATAACCAAACATACAGTATAAGAAAGTATAAAAATATATGAGACACTTGAAAATGGCGTCAAACTATTCTTGAACCCTTTTGAACGATGTCTAACTTCCAAAAACTTAATTAATGACTATTTACAGAGTTATACTTTTAATTAAACAACATCTATGCCTTAGTCTTTTTCTATTTTCCATACTGCAAGGCCGACTTGACCTTGTCTTGTTCGGCCCTCCAAATTTTTTAGTGCTCTAGATAGCGGCACAATTTGATTTGATTTTTTAGGTTCGTACTTTTCCATTCAGCAACTCTATTGCCAGGCTGCTGTCTTGGGTTTCCGCAACTAACCGAGAACGTCACATGAATGGGTGCTATATATGTAAGGCAGTGCCCCCACTTTTTCCTCCCAGAAGTATGACATCATGGAGCTGGAGCGACCTATCGCGCCTTGTTTTCCCCCAATCGTTTCAGGGAAATCTAAGCCAAGCGGCGATCTGGTAACTTAATGGCTGCTACAACCGATAGCAGCGTCTACAGGGTGTACTTATATTTATTGCGGCAAGTGTCTAATTAAAAGTGATTGCGTTCGGGGCTCACGAGACCGAAGTGGCGGTGGTGGTGGTGCCATCATCACTCACCGCCGTCCGCTGCTCGATGGTTGTCGCCTCCGAAATCGCGCAGGCGGGAAAAGATACGGCCTGCGCTGTGCAGCGTTGTGTCAGCTCGTCGAAGTACTCATCCTGCGGACAGGTTCCCTGTCCAATCGTGACGCCGTCCTGGCAGATGGCATACCCGCGACACCCGTCATCCGACTCGTTTGCCAGCTGAATGGTGCTGTTGCCCAGGCCGGCACATCGATCGTAGTCGCACTTCACCTTGGAGCGCGGCACACAGGCACCGCCATTGGTGGCCAGGAAGAACCTTTCATTGGAGCACTCGCCGTGCTCCAAGGCTATCTCGCCATCATCCAAGGCCCGACAGTAGTAGTAACCGTTGCAGGTTTTGTTGTCGGAGATAAATACTCCGGCATCGGGACACACTCCCTCTGCGGCAATATCCGGCGCTTGGGTGGCGGCGCACTCCACATTCTCCGGGTAATCGCATTTGGCCGCCGAGGCACTGAAGTAGAAGGTGCCCGGGCAGGTGCCATTTATCACCTGCGAGTCCCAGCACATCTGCCAGCCATTGCAGTTCCCTATGTCCTTGATGAAAACGCCATCGGGCAATATGTTGCAGTAGCTGTCCGGATTCATCTTCTTGGGACATGGGAAGTTTCTGATGCAATCCGACGTTCCAGGATTGTAGTTCATTCCCTGGCTGCAGACACCGTGGTTACCTTTTCCGTTTTCGCAGTAGTAATAGCCATTGCAGGAGTATGGATCCTCCGTGAAACCGTTGGACACTGCTGCACAGGGATCGCTGGACAGACACTTGACGCTGTCAGAGCTCAGGCACTCCTCGCTCTCCCGGTCGTAGAAGAGCCCGGTGCCGCAGGTTCCGCTCACCGGCTTCCCATCGATGCACTCTATCCACGCATTGCAGGCACGCGGATCGTTCAGCTTCGTTCCGCTGACCACCAGAGAGCAGATGACGGTGGGATCAAAGGTGGCGGAGCTCAAGGAGATCATGGCCAGGCCTAGGAACAGGCGGATTGCAGTAGCTACATTCGAAAAATATATATTAATTTAGCTAAAATTATATATATTCTTGGGAGGACCACTCACTCATCCTGCTTTGATTACAGAAAACTATTAAAACCAAATACTATTTCAGGAGGACCGAACGGACCGAAAGAACGTCTAACTGGGCGCCGTCCAACTTTAACATTAAATATATACCCGAAGACAACACTCACAATGCGTGTTACTTTGGGCCATTCCGAAAGGTCTATAAATTTGGCAGCATTACCTTAGAGCCAGAACTGTCGTCAGTGGCTAAAAGCGGGGCATAGTGAATTCATATTTCGGTTTTATCACTTTTTGTTAAAGCCAAATTTGACAAGTGATAAATTTGGCCACTGGCATTGCGCAGCGCAATTTAAACTGTTTATTTTTTACTCAATGAGATAATGAGCAATATTCAAAACTTGTCACCTATATCACTACTTTGAAGCATTGCCAAAGTGAATAAAAACATTTTAAATATTAAAACTTAGTAGCTGAATCTAAGTCTTTAAAAAAGAAAACACTTATTCTCTTTATCTTCAGAGTCCGAAGCTGATAA